>ML790918.1:52209-65177 GCA_009831015.1 Picea engelmannii | reverse complement strand
GAGGGAGATGAGGGGGAGAGGGGAGGGAGTTATGGTCAGTTTGACCAAACGTCATAACTCAAATAAAAACTAAGTATGGGATATGAGGGGTGAGGGAAGAGATGAGAGGGGGTATTTTGGGGGGAGTAGAAGTGAGAGGGGTAAAAACTGTGGGGAGCGTGGAAGGGTGAGTGGGTTGGGAAGTGAGGGGGAATGGATATGTATGAGTCTGACCAAAGAGGTTGTAGGGGGGTAGTAAAAAAATAAACTAATTCATGAATGAGTGAAAGGGAGATGAGGTAATTTAGCGAGATAAGGAGGGAGAAGAAAATGAGTAAGATAAAAATAAACTAAGTATGAGGTGTGGTGAGGTAAGGGGAATGTAGAGAATGATAGGTTCCCATGAGAAATACCATGAATATCTTTTATGAGTTTTGAACTGGGAAAAAAATATTGTAAGGGTCTTGGGCCCAAAAAATGAAGAAAACCAGGGTCTTGGACCTGAAAATTTGGACACATTTCCAAGAAATTAGCTTTGCTCCACATGGAAGAGGCGTCACTTTCCCCTTAAACATTAAACCTAGATATATTGAGCATATGATCTCATATTTCCGATCTGAAAAATGCATGGAGAATATAAGACTAAGGGATGCATCATGGAATTATAAGAGTTTAAAAATTTTCATCTTTCGATATCATTTTTTTTATTAATCCAAGAGCAAGAAAATATAGTTGACCAAATTCTGGTCAACAACTGGCTCCAACTACGAGATAGTGACCCCCTATGGATTGTTGAGAACACCATAATCTCAGTTGCTTCCTTCTCCATTTGGCCATGGAGTCATCTTCAATAAGTTCTTGTAATCTCTCATTCCTTTGTTCACGAAGCGACTGCCTTATTGTGCAAAACTTGAACTAAAGAAATAAACTATGTACAAGAAGATCTACCTACCCTATCCTACTTGGAGGAAAGAGGAAATTTTAGGTGTAGGTAGATTTCTAATGGAGCCATTCGAGCATCAAATTGACCTGTGAAATGGGATCCAACAGTAAGAAAAATATTAGGGCTTATAGGAATGAATCAAGAGCATGAACATCAGGAGCATGCCCAAAATGTACTACAATGGGATCAATCAATGTGTCCAGAAGACTTGTTTGCATTGGAGGTTTGACAATACTTTTGAACCAATATTAAATATAATCTACTCTTGGCTTCCCAAGAGTGTTGTTATCTTCAGTCAAATGAGAAATTTCTTTCTTAAAAACATATTATTTTTCTTCTTTCTCCACATTCAATATTCTCATTTCACTCGTGATGTCTTGGAAATGTTCTTCTATGCAATGACTATTTTCTTTGTTCTCAAAATTTTTTTCTTCCTCCAATTATTCTTTATTTTGGTTGAATTATTCTTACACATTTGGTGGAGATTATTCAATTTCTTCCTCATATGGAGTATATGAGAGGATGATATATTTTTATTTCTCTTTGGAATTCATGACTTCATTCTCAGCAACAAGATTTGATTCAGAAAATTCTTGCAATATTTCATGATATTCTTCTTCTGAATCATTCATTTCATCCTTTTGTGTCCATGTGGGAGAAGGTGGGTGGGCAACAACATATGGAATGAATTCTTTAGTAAACAAAGTTTCTAGTACATCCCAACTAGTAATGGTTCCAAGAAGCAACGAAAAGAACCATTCAAGAGAATTCCCATGCAGAGTTTGTGCAAATAATATACATATGACATTATCTTCATAGATATCAAAAATTTCACATGTGCACTTAAATTTGAACAAATGTTGTTCTTCATCCTCTAAAATATTTCCAAAGGTGGAAAATTTCTCAATATAAATATCACACATTTGAAACTTTGATTTTAGAAGATTGAAAGGGTTGCTCTGCTTTTTTCTTTGGGAACTTATGTTCTTTGTTGCATCTTGTAAAGATGTTGATGGTTTGTTGGAGAAGATAAATAAGTATTGTGATATATAAAATATTCTTTGTTGAAGTCACCATGATAATTTTCTTGAAAATTTGAAATATTTTCAATAGATTCGCTAGGGAAACGACCCTTCTTGATTTTTGACAGTTCTTGGTTCTTTGAAAATTTTGATTTTTTACTTATCCCCAAAAGATATGGAAGCATTGTTCTGATGAATCTAGACCAAGTGAATATTTTATTGAATCTTTCTTTTGAAATATTCAACCATTGATAATCTTGTTCCTCAATCAGATATAAAACAAGGCCTCGAACATCTTGAATATAAATCAGTCCCCGTTATGGTTGCAAAAAATATGGATGCTCAGATCTGTCAAGACAAGAAAAACAACCTCATGAGGACATTAGCACGCCTTCGATTTTAGAGAGCTAGTTCTCGTCTTTGGCTAAAATATATATCTTTGAATATCTCAAATTAGGGAGAGTACTAGGAAACAAACCTCGAATATTTATTACTTGGATTTTTATCAAAATGGTTCTTCAATAGCCCAAAATGATCTTTATGTGCAATAAGAAGTTATTTACAAATAAAATATTGAAGAGGAACTTCAATACCAAAAAATAAAAATAGTCAACACCACATATATAATCCTCTATAGATACATTCATATCTCCTCACAAGAGAAAGGAGAGAATATTTTTTATCATCTCAAAGAATTTTAAAAGAGTATTGCAGTTAAAATGGAAGGGAATTTTATAGGTCAACCTCAAATATCTTATACTTAAAACTCAAAGTTACAAGATACAATCAAGATCAACCCTGAAGTAACTCTTTGTGGAGTCTTTATCATAAAATATATCTAACAATATACAAAATCCATTTGATAGTCACATATATGGCTGAAAATGCTCCATTATCATATATGGAAACTCTTGGAATATTATAAGAAAAAAAATTGACAACTCAACCCCATCATTGTTTCAAGAATAGAAACACAAAGCTTTGAGAAAACAGTGTAGAAGAATAAAAGAATGGAGAATAATGAAAATATTTGCTTGTTGATCAAAATATTGATTATATAATGATGGTTGGTATGCCTCTCTCTTTCTCCTCTGAATTCCCTCTAAAAAATGAATTATGAAACTCATGAAGTCTTTCTTTTCCCTTTTTAAAAGAAATGTTCTTCTAACTATACTTGAGTACTTAGGGTTTTTCTTTTTTCTCTTTAAATTCCTTTTTTATTTTTTATCAAATAATTTTAATTAATAAAACATTGGAATATCATTAATGACTTAAATTCATTGATATTAGTTCTTTAAAGTGGGGAACAAAAATATTTAAATAAAACATTTTTAAATAAACTTTTATATTGAATATTTTTTAATTTGCTATCTCCTTTAAGGGATGACTATGTTTTAATTTTCTAGTAATGATGTGGATATTTTCATACCTTGAAACCACTTATTATTTGATCTTAATCATTTTATATTTCCAATGATATAATTTTTCCCAAATACGTCGCCAAGATCTCAAGTTATGAGCTCGTGAAGTTGAGTTGACACGCAAGCCCATTAAAAATGTCATTGAATGATATTTTAATTTATTGGAAAAATGTAGCAACCTTCAACCTTTGCAACCTATACCATCACATTCTACGTAGAAATACCTTTCCAATGGTATAAATGTTTCACGATTCTGACACTCGGAGCTCAAATTATGGCCTCCAGACGATTAACACTCAACCACCGTCAATCAGAATTCATGGGAAAATATGGGCCCTTGGATTAATTCCATTCTCTTCGTTAATTAGTTTTCACATGTAAGAATATTATTGGATTCTATGTGGCACTCCTCCATAGGATTAAACAGATTTCCATGTCATCCAAGGAAATTTGGCACATGTTATAAGGTTACATGTGAATAAACAAAATAATATATAAAGTGTGAAAAGTTAAACGTGAATAAAATAAATAATAAATAATGTTTTATGAAAAGGGGATAAGTGTGGGATGCACGGGAGTGTAGGAAAGGGGGAAAGGGTAGTGTATGGAGAGGGTAGAAATGTAGATGGTGGAAGAGGGGAGGGAGAAATGCAGGGAGCAGAGTGAGGGGGAGTGACATGAGGTGAGGTAGGGGAGTGAGTTAGATGAGTGTGTCAAAGGTGGACATGAGGGAGATGAGGAGGAGAGGTGAGGGATTTATGGAAATCCTAACTGACCTCCATAAATCAAATAAAAACTAAGTATGGGATATGAGGGGTAAGGGAAGAGAGGAGAGGGGGTATTTTGAGGGGAGAAAAAGTGAGGGGGGTAAAAATGTGGAGAGCGGGGAAGGGTTAGTGGGTTGGGAAGTGAGGGGGAAGGGATATGTATTACTCCTACTGAAGAGTTTTGAGGGGGATAATAAAAAAATAAACTAAGGCATGAATGAGTGAGCGAGAGATAAGTTAATGTGGAGAGATAAGGAGGGAGAAGAAAATGAGTAAGATAAAAATAAACTATGTATGGGATGTGGTGAGGTAAGGGGAATGGAGAAAATGAAAGGTGCCCACGAGAATTACCATGAAGAATTTTTATGGGTTTTTAACCCAACACAAGAAGATGTTAAGGGTCTTCGGCCCAAAAATTGAAGAAAACCAGGGTTTTGGACCCAAAAATTTGGATATGTTTCCAATAAATTAGCTTTGTTCCACATGGAAGAGGTGTCATTTTCCACTTAAACTTTAAACCTGGATATCTTGAGCATACAATCCCAGATTTTTGATACAAAAAATGTGTGGTGAAGATGAGACTAAGGGCTACATCATGGACTTATAAGAGTTAAAAAAAATTGATCTTCCAATATCATTTTTTTTATTAATCCAAGAGGGGAAAAATATAGTTGACCAAATTTTGGTCCACACCTCCCTGTATATTATGGGGTTTCAAAGATAGAAGTATTATTTGGTTATGTGGATCTCGCTAGCGTGAGGTTTCACAATCATGAATGATACTAGGACATAGGTCCTCTAGTTGGTATTAGGAGATATATGGGATAGAGTATGAGAGAAATAAATACAAGGTATTTGGATCTAATTAGATACAAATTTAGTAGACATTGGAGATGCACATTTATTGTATCAAGATATCGAAGAGAGATAGAGCCTGGATAAGTCAGGGTCGTCATCAAATTTTGGTATTAGATTGCTGCAGGATGCTCTGAAAAATATATTGTAAAAGTTTTAGTTAATAAAATGATTGTTGTGTTGTATATCTTGAAGCATATTGTTGTTGGTTGTAGAGAGTCCATATTTTCAAAGAAAGTTTAATATTTGTTTGTTTGTAGGTGTTGCTAAGATGATTAAGCTACCACAAAAATTGTGAGAGTCAAGTGTACAAGGAAATAGAGATGTCACAAAGTTGTTGAAGAATGTATGATTTGTTCTATTAGGAATATTGAAGGGAAATATTTGGTGGCCAGAAGAAGCCATCAAGCTAGAAAAGATTGAATAGTGGAGAGTGAGGAGTAGATAAATATCAAAGAGAAGGTATAAAGTAAACAAAGACTAAAGATACCAACAAACCAAGTTCAGAGGAAGACCTATGTGAGGTATATAGCATGGTTAAAAATACTTACTACATAGGAAGAGACATAAAGTGATCATAATAAAGCTTAGAGGAAAGGGATAGTGAAAATAAGGGCTTAGTGAAAGGGTTTGTCATAGAAAACTGAAAGACTAATGATCTGGGAAAGAGGATAGAGTTTGAAAAAGAAGATTGAAAGGATGAAACTTAAAATTATAAGTATTAGAAAAGTTGAGAAGATGAAACCAACAAAAGACAAATTGATGAAAGAGATTAGGAGAATGAAAAACAATTGCAGACCATATATATATTGTAGAGAAGAGGATTTCAAAAAGGTGATATTAGTGGCGAAGCAAAACCATCAAAGGATATGGAAGTAAAAGAAGAATAGGAAAATATATAAGAAAGTATCATAAATGAAATTATGGAGGTAAGTTCAAAACCTCAATTAGAATTTCCTATGTATGAAGGAAGTCTTAAGGTAGAAGAATTGATTGATTGGATTGTATCCATGGATAAGTATTTTGAATATGGGGAGGTAGGAGATAACAAAAATGTTAAGTTTGATGTTACAATACTGAGAGGATGTTAGGATCTGATCCTAACCCCTCTCCATGGGTAATTGGTTAGTAGGATATGTTTTATATTTAATAAAGGCTGACATTAGTTAATAAGACCTAATAAATAAAGAAGCATAAGTCAATATAAGAAGACCTAATATAATCTTTCGCTTCTAGAAAGATCTTCCTCTAGAAGTTTCCTTATAAGTTAGAATTAGTATAAATAAGAGTAGGAGGAATTGGATATTTTTTCTAGGATATTATTGTAATAGAGATCTACTCTACTGCAGGTTTCCCCCTCGAAGAGGCAAGTGAACATTGCTATCATAATAAAGTTGTTCTTCCTGGTGATTACTCTTGTGTTATTTTAGTGTTCTTATGATATTTTTCTGGATATATCATTATTATTCTATCATTTCCTACTAGATATTTTTTGTTCTACATAACATATTATACCACGAATACTGCAAGTGGTGTCAGAGTTATTTCCAAGGAAATACTTGTGGGATAAAGTTTTTTAGGGTAGAGACGTATTCCGACATCTTTAAGCTACAAAGATATGTCGTTATGCACATAAAACTATAGTTAGTGAGTCATACATGTATAAAATACAAGTGGTTCTTAAGAACACATCTATTGGCCACCCTTGTAACCCTTGTTGGTGCCCCTTCGAGTGGTAACACATCAGACAAGACCTATATATGAATCAGCCTAGGCATCCTGAATCCCTCCGTAGATAAATTGATCGATCGCTTGAATTCTACAGTATCACTGAGAACAACGCTCGAAAAGTGAATCTTTATTACTTGGGTAGTCGGTAGTATGATTAAGGGTACGTTATAGCCTCCTTAGTTGATTCTTTGAGATATTGTGCCTAGTACTACTGTTGGACCCCACACATATATAAGAGAGCTATAGCACAAGGAAAAACCTTGGCTATAGATTCCCTACAAACCCTAACCCTTGGGAACAAAACAGAGAAAGAAAATACAATATCTATTGTAGTGCAACCTTTTCGTCTGCATTGGGGTTGAAAAATTACTACATCTTTTGTCCTGTTAAGAATTTGGGCATTCCACCTCTGCAGTATTATTCAGTTAGGAGAATAACTCTGCAGGAGTAAAAAAAATAGTTCAGGATTCTAAGCACCCTTATTTGTGACCCAACCCATTGCATTCCTCTCTTAATTTTTTTCATAGTGGTACCCTTCAATTTTAATCCTTTTTTTTCCTGCAGACCCAACCTCCTCTGGGATGCCTTTCTTGAGACCTATCCCATTGGATTCCTCTCTTTGTCCTGATCAACCAGATACCTATAATTTTTAAGACCATTTTTTCCATCCCTAAACCTCCATTTCTACATAAGCCTCCACCATGCCTACCACTCACTCTCAGTTCCAACAAACCTTGGAGGATAGAATGTCCCACCTGGAACAACAAATTGAAGACAACATGGCTTCCCTCCACAATGAATTTACTATAGCCCTTGACCAACAATTCAAAAAATTGGTGCAATTATTCAGGGGTAAGAATGTTGAGCTAAACCCAAAATAACTTCATTCTTCTCATTATGAACATACTCAGTCCTCTCGCTCCCCTTGGGGTTATTCACCTTCTTGGAATAAGGTGCCCAAAGTTGACATGCATAAATTTGATGGTTCCAACCCAGTCAGGTAGGTTTCTCAAATGGAACAATACTTCTCCCTTAATGATATTCAATCTGATGAGACCAAACTCCATGTAGGGGTTTTTTACTTGGATCAAGAATGTTGACAGTGGTGATAGTGGCATAAGAAATGTTATCCAGGATCTCCCAATTGGAACATGTTCTCCAAAGCATTGTGTGCTTGTTTTGGGCTAACTCACTAAGTTGTGCCAAACTCGATCTCTCACAGACTTCATCATGACATTTAAATAGTTGGCTATCCATACCGAGGGATTATTTGATTAATTTTACCTTGAATGTTTTATCAGTGTTCTAAAAGAAGTTATCAAGGATCATGTGAACATGCAACATCCTACTACCTAGTTGGAGGCATGTCAATTAGCCAAGGAAGCAGAGACCATCCTCCAAGCACCATCCCTGAAGGCTCCATTTACCACTCATCCTCTCTCATGGGCTACCCCTACTTTGACCCAAACTTTGAAGGTCCAAAAGGTCTCTCCCACCGAAATGGTGGAACGTTGTAAACAAATCCTTTGCTACTATTGTGATGAAAATTATGCACCAGGGCATAAATGTAGAGAACAAAAGTTCTTCTACATTAATGCCTCATCTTCCTCTTCCTATGACGACATCCCACCATATGAGGTTTCAGACCCAGAGGTGGCTCAACTAAGTGATCATGTCGAAGATATAGTTTTCATACAGATGGAATCCGTTGACTCGATCATATCACTTCATGCACTCTTAGATATTTCATCCCCACAGACATTGAATATCAAGGGCTACATTAAACATAGGTCAGTTGTGTTGTTGATTGATAGTGGTAGAACCCATAATTTTATTCATCGTAGGATCATTGATGAGATCCACTTCTTTGTCCTCCCTATTTCTAATTTTAAAATCCTCATCACTAATGGTGGTTCTATGAAGTGTGGGGTCCAATGTGAGAATGTCAAACTCCAAATGGGTGATTACCATTTGAAAACCCACATGTTCTCTATTGTCATCGGTGGTTGTGATATTGTATTAGGCGTGGAATGGCTTCACACTCTAGGACCAATCAAAATGGATTATATAGAATTATATATGAGCTTAACCCAAAAAGCTAACCCTTATACTCTTAGGGGTCTCCAAGTAGGCTCTCCTAAAATCATCATCTCTCACAGGATGGAAAAACTCTTAAATAAAGGCCACCATGGTGTGATTTCTCAATTTAATGCCATCCAGGTCACTGAACAAGCCTCTCAGGTATTTCCTCCTAGCCTGCAACTCATCTTTGACAAGTACCCCAAGATATTTGAGATTCCTATAGCCTTACCTCCTTCCAAGGGTGAGCATGATCATAGCATCCCTCTCCTTTCAGGAAGTCAACCCCCCAATGTACGTACCTATAGATATCCCTTTTCTCATAAAAATGAAATCCAAAATATGGTACATGACTTACTAGAGGTGGGGGTAATTCACCCTAGTACTAGACCATATTCTTCATCAGTGGTGATGGTTTTAAAGAAAGAAGGTACTTGGCGCATGTGCCCTAATTTTCATGCCCTAAATAAACTAACCATCAAAGATAAATTTCCCATTCATGTAATTGATGATTTGTTGGATGAACTAAAAGGTGCCTATGTATTCACCAAATTAGACCTTCTCTCTTGTAATGTTCCCCAAATTTACCAAATAAAAAAAAAAATCTTAGGGACATTAAATCTCCTTTCTCTTCAAACAACTTATTTCGAAAGACATAAAGTTATTATAAGTAGGTAGTTGTCGTCACTATTAACATTCACAAGGTTAATGTTCACCACTTTATTGATACAACTAACTGCCATTATAAAAGATTTTATCTCTGAGTTATTTCATGCTGCAAAGTAATCACACATATAATGGCCAAGGGGTAGCTTTGCTATACCCTAGTATCTCAGTTACTAACACTTCTATTTGTTGATATGAGTATAAAGGATTAACGTTTACACTAGTAAACTTCTCTAGCATCACAATTGTCTCCACGCATAAACATTAACATTTATATTTTTTCAATCCTTACTAAAATTGAAACCCTCTTCATGCACAACATTATGTTTATATTTGTTCAATCCTTACTAAAATTGAAACCCTCTTCATGCACAACATTATGTTTATATTTGTTAAATCCTTACTAGAATTCCACCCATATCTAAGCATAAACATTAATGTTTTGTATTGTTAAACCCCACTAACAATACAACCAATTTCTAGGCATAAACATTTCTTATATCATAAAGGATCTATATGAATTCGGTTTCCAGCAATGCATACACCTTTATCGAAAAATATCACAGGTCTTAATATAATGGTGGGTTTATGTTTTGTTTTAACTGTCTAAGTAATAGAATTTTGTGAGAAAGGTTGTGGTTAGACTTCCGACCACTATTAACACATTATTTCATATGGTTGACGGTTGGGTATCGTTGAAGGGGCCCAACGATAAAATTCATTCCTCCCTAATTTGTTAACACTAATGAACCAGATGGTCAGACCTTAACTGAACGAGAGACTGGGTGTGACAACAGAGTATAGTGGCGCCTTAACGGATTTTTCCTCACCTCTCAATAACTTGGTATGAAGTTGAAAGGGGGATTTGTCAGACACTGAATTAAAACCTCTATCTAGTCTATTAATGGTGACCTGCAAGGGTACCTCCCAAGGGTTGTCGCTCGACCACCATGTCAAATGCCATACATGTCACCTCCCTCCTGTCACATGGTAAGGTACAGTATTTGTAACTACCACTATTACTCTGTGTAGAGAAGGGTTTCTAGGGTTATTGTTTCATCCTCCCTTGTCTATGTGTCTTTTGTGAAACCCCTCTAGTGCTACCCTGTGATTTTCAACTCAGTGAGCGCAGTTGGCCTGACTCTGGTAGTTGGGCTCGACTTGGAAGAAGGAAAAGGATGGGGCGACTACCGGTTGGATGCTACCATGTACCAGGTAAAAAAATCTCTGTCATTTTACTCTGGGCTCTCTGCGATTCTAGATTAGCATTGTGCACACTAGTCACCATATATATTTCTTCTTGCCCTTTCAGAATTTCTCAGTACTGCACTGGATTTTTAATGATTTGTTAAGTGATCTTTCACTCTTAGGGTTATGTCATCTCTCCCTTTTATTCCCTGTATTGGGTCCCAATTCCTTATACCCTGCGATATAAAATTATATCTCTATGAAACTTCGTAAAAAATTATGGTATGTGTTAATAACCTAGCAGGGAACGGGAAAGCTGACGGCGTGAGAGTTTAGTTTTCCTAAAAAGAAAGTCAAACCTACTGTATTTTCAAAGTATCACATTGTGTGTTTGAATCTATGTTCTACTCAGTATAGGTTATAACCCTATGTTTTTTCTTTCCATAACTTTAAAGATTTGATACCTTCTTGTCAGTAAGAAATCGCGGGTTCTCTTAAATCTGTATTTCAACGGTAAATCTAGACTTTTATTGTGTGATAGAAAATATAAGGGAATACCCTCCATGTTTTGCCTGTATCTTTTCTACTTGAGAACCTTCCTCTGTATTAAAGAAGTTATTTTCATTTTGTTTGAAAAGGAGTACTTTCTTGCAATAGGATGTTACAACTTTCATTCATTTGGATGTTTACAATAGTGGTTTTCATAGGTAAACCTAGTTCTGCAACTCCGTCCAAATTTTGACCAATGGTTCCGAATTCTGAGAATATACATTTTGAATCTCATTAAGATTCAAAACAGTCCATGACTGCATTAATATCATTTTTTTATTAAGGGAAGAGTTTTTTCTGGGTTTGTAAAGACTTACTGTGAAAATCGTTACTCTTGGATTATCCGAAGTATAATCGCAAACACTGTCCTGTGGATTGTTGTGAGAATTCTTTGTTACTTTGTCGAGTTATTTTTGTAAAAGGTTTGTTAATGTAAGTCTAAATATGTTACTCATGCTTTGTACAGGGATCGATATATCCATACGATGCCACTGTGTGTAAATAATTCAGAATCTAAACTTGATTCAAGTAATTACTTATAAGTTCTTTGTTTTTGTACTTCTTTGTTTGAAAATTTATCTATTACATTTCTTTCAGTGTAAACAGAATATCACAGGTAATATCAAAAGGGAAATAAATGCCTATATGTGACATGCATGGTTCTGTGTGAATTAATCAGGTTATCAAAGTATTAAATGTTTAGCATTGTTTTCTTGCTTATTTACATTCCAGAATTATTTGAATTAAGATTTTTGGTTACCAAACTAATGATGGGACCCCTGTTTACTTGCGAGGGTACCCATCAGACATTTCTGGGTCCAATCCTCCCCTCGGACCTATGGACAGTTTGCTCAGTGATGTCGATGGGAAAGCAGTTGCACCAAAAATCTCAAGCTAAGTATTGTTAATGTAATTGAATCTCCGAAATTTATTCTGGTTGATTATTCCTTAACAATGTTTTATTAATTCTCGATTTTCTCTTTTTACAGGACTTAAAACACTCTGATCAACTGGATTCACGAGCTCGCCTCCCTCGAAAGGTATTTGAGTTCTAACTCTCGGCATTTAAAACTAAGTTTTCAGGTTTTGTTTATAGTGGTACAGAGTCCCACCTTAGGGTACTATTATTATGATAGATTGTGTACCAGGATTCCATAGATAACCTTGTTACTTGTATTTTAAATCCATCATGGAATGAACAAATTTGAATAGGGAAGAAAACCCTGAAATAAAATATGAATTTCGATTCAAACAATTATGATGGCATGTATTACATATACTGGAAATTTTGCTTCTGAGTTTATTGTAATAAAAAGGGAATATACTTTTCTATGTCCTTTATATAGAATTCTTAATAGAAAATACTTGGATCTCATGTAACTCAAGAAGTCGATACAATTCCTTCTGTGTGTGAATACATTAAATATTTTTATACAACTCTGTGTAATTAAGCATGAAACAACATCTATAAGTATATATATTTATATCTTGTCTTTGTTTTTGCAGAATTTTGTTTGTCTTTTACAACAAGTCAAATTCCTCAAGTTAAATTCCTATACTTATATATATGTAAGAATACATGGTAATGGTTATAATTCTGAAGAAATCATTCTATTTCATTTATCTGCATATCCTATGTATACATATATCTACATAACTCAACTTTATTAACAGCTAACACCCACCATAGCTTTCTTAACTTTACTCAATAAATAAAATCAAACTGTAAGGATTATTCTACAATTCATTTCATTTTATCCAATATACA
>ML790918.1:16003-52109 GCA_009831015.1 Picea engelmannii | reverse complement strand
AATGAAAATATTTGCTTGTTGATCAAAATATTGATTATATAATGATGGTTGGTATGCCTCTCTCTTTCTCCTCTGAATTCCCTCTAAAAAATGAATTATGAAACTCATGAAGTCTTTCTTTTCCCTTTTTAAAAGAAATGTTCTTCTAACTATACTTGAGTACTTAGGGTTTTTCTTTTTTCTCTTTAAATTCCTTTTTTATTTTTTATCAAATAATTTTAATTAATAAAACATTGGAATATCATTAATGACTTAAATTCATTGATATTAGTTCTTTAAAGTGGGGAACAAAAATATTTAAATAAAACATTTTTAAATAAACTTTTATATTGAATATTTTTTAATTTGCTATCTCCTTTAAGGGATGACTATGTTTTAATTTTCTAGTAATGATGTGGATATTTTCATACCTTGAAACCACTTATTATTTGATCTTAATCATTTTATATTTCCAATGATATAATTTTTCCCAAATACGTCGCCAAGATCTCAAGTTATGAGCTCGTGAAGTTGAGTTGACACGCAAGCCCATTAAAAATGTCATTGAATGATATTTTAATTTATTGGAAAAATGTAGCAACCTTCAACCTTTGCAACCTATACCATCACATTCTACGTAGAAATACCTTTCCAATGGTATAAATGTTTCACGATTCTGACACTCGGAGCTCAAATTATGGCCTCCAGACGATTAACACTCAACCACCGTCAATCAGAATTCATGGGAAAATATGGGCCCTTGGATTAATTCCATTCTCTTCGTTAATTAGTTTTCACATGTAAGAATATTATTGGATTCTATGTGGCACTCCTCCATAGGATTAAACAGATTTCCATGTCATCCAAGGAAATTTGGCACATGTTATAAGGTTACATGTGAATAAACAAAATAATATATAAAGTGTGAAAAGTTAAACGTGAATAAAATAAATAATAAATAATGTTTTATGAAAAGGGGATAAGTGTGGGATGCACGGGAGTGTAGGAAAGGGGGAAAGGGTAGTGTATGGAGAGGGTAGAAATGTAGATGGTGGAAGAGGGGAGGGAGAAATGCAGGGAGCAGAGTGAGGGGGAGTGACATGAGGTGAGGTAGGGGAGTGAGTTAGATGAGTGTGTCAAAGGTGGACATGAGGGAGATGAGGAGGAGAGGTGAGGGATTTATGGAAATCCTAACTGACCTCCATAAATCAAATAAAAACTAAGTATGGGATATGAGGGGTAAGGGAAGAGAGGAGAGGGGGTATTTTGAGGGGAGAAAAAGTGAGGGGGGTAAAAATGTGGAGAGCGGGGAAGGGTTAGTGGGTTGGGAAGTGAGGGGGAAGGGATATGTATTACTCCTACTGAAGAGTTTTGAGGGGGATAATAAAAAAATAAACTAAGGCATGAATGAGTGAGCGAGAGATAAGTTAATGTGGAGAGATAAGGAGGGAGAAGAAAATGAGTAAGATAAAAATAAACTATGTATGGGATGTGGTGAGGTAAGGGGAATGGAGAAAATGAAAGGTGCCCACGAGAATTACCATGAAGAATTTTTATGGGTTTTTAACCCAACACAAGAAGATGTTAAGGGTCTTCGGCCCAAAAATTGAAGAAAACCAGGGTTTTGGACCCAAAAATTTGGATATGTTTCCAATAAATTAGCTTTGTTCCACATGGAAGAGGTGTCATTTTCCACTTAAACTTTAAACCTGGATATCTTGAGCATACAATCCCAGATTTTTGATACAAAAAATGTGTGGTGAAGATGAGACTAAGGGCTACATCATGGACTTATAAGAGTTAAAAAAAATTGATCTTCCAATATCATTTTTTTTATTAATCCAAGAGGGGAAAAATATAGTTGACCAAATTTTGGTCCACACCTCCCTGTATATTATGGGGTTTCAAAGATAGAAGTATTATTTGGTTATGTGGATCTCGCTAGCGTGAGGTTTCACAATCATGAATGATACTAGGACATAGGTCCTCTAGTTGGTATTAGGAGATATATGGGATAGAGTATGAGAGAAATAAATACAAGGTATTTGGATCTAATTAGATACAAATTTAGTAGACATTGGAGATGCACATTTATTGTATCAAGATATCGAAGAGAGATAGAGCCTGGATAAGTCAGGGTCGTCATCAAATTTTGGTATTAGATTGCTGCAGGATGCTCTGAAAAATATATTGTAAAAGTTTTAGTTAATAAAATGATTGTTGTGTTGTATATCTTGAAGCATATTGTTGTTGGTTGTAGAGAGTCCATATTTTCAAAGAAAGTTTAATATTTGTTTGTTTGTAGGTGTTGCTAAGATGATTAAGCTACCACAAAAATTGTGAGAGTCAAGTGTACAAGGAAATAGAGATGTCACAAAGTTGTTGAAGAATGTATGATTTGTTCTATTAGGAATATTGAAGGGAAATATTTGGTGGCCAGAAGAAGCCATCAAGCTAGAAAAGATTGAATAGTGGAGAGTGAGGAGTAGATAAATATCAAAGAGAAGGTATAAAGTAAACAAAGACTAAAGATACCAACAAACCAAGTTCAGAGGAAGACCTATGTGAGGTATATAGCATGGTTAAAAATACTTACTACATAGGAAGAGACATAAAGTGATCATAATAAAGCTTAGAGGAAAGGGATAGTGAAAATAAGGGCTTAGTGAAAGGGTTTGTCATAGAAAACTGAAAGACTAATGATCTGGGAAAGAGGATAGAGTTTGAAAAAGAAGATTGAAAGGATGAAACTTAAAATTATAAGTATTAGAAAAGTTGAGAAGATGAAACCAACAAAAGACAAATTGATGAAAGAGATTAGGAGAATGAAAAACAATTGCAGACCATATATATATTGTAGAGAAGAGGATTTCAAAAAGGTGATATTAGTGGCGAAGCAAAACCATCAAAGGATATGGAAGTAAAAGAAGAATAGGAAAATATATAAGAAAGTATCATAAATGAAATTATGGAGGTAAGTTCAAAACCTCAATTAGAATTTCCTATGTATGAAGGAAGTCTTAAGGTAGAAGAATTGATTGATTGGATTGTATCCATGGATAAGTATTTTGAATATGGGGAGGTAGGAGATAACAAAAATGTTAAGTTTGATGTTACAATACTGAGAGGATGTTAGGATCTGATCCTAACCCCTCTCCATGGGTAATTGGTTAGTAGGATATGTTTTATATTTAATAAAGGCTGACATTAGTTAATAAGACCTAATAAATAAAGAAGCATAAGTCAATATAAGAAGACCTAATATAATCTTTCGCTTCTAGAAAGATCTTCCTCTAGAAGTTTCCTTATAAGTTAGAATTAGTATAAATAAGAGTAGGAGGAATTGGATATTTTTTCTAGGATATTATTGTAATAGAGATCTACTCTACTGCAGGTTTCCCCCTCGAAGAGGCAAGTGAACATTGCTATCATAATAAAGTTGTTCTTCCTGGTGATTACTCTTGTGTTATTTTAGTGTTCTTATGATATTTTTCTGGATATATCATTATTATTCTATCATTTCCTACTAGATATTTTTTGTTCTACATAACATATTATACCACGAATACTGCAAGTGGTGTCAGAGTTATTTCCAAGGAAATACTTGTGGGATAAAGTTTTTTAGGGTAGAGACGTATTCCGACATCTTTAAGCTACAAAGATATGTCGTTATGCACATAAAACTATAGTTAGTGAGTCATACATGTATAAAATACAAGTGGTTCTTAAGAACACATCTATTGGCCACCCTTGTAACCCTTGTTGGTGCCCCTTCGAGTGGTAACACATCAGACAAGACCTATATATGAATCAGCCTAGGCATCCTGAATCCCTCCGTAGATAAATTGATCGATCGCTTGAATTCTACAGTATCACTGAGAACAACGCTCGAAAAGTGAATCTTTATTACTTGGGTAGTCGGTAGTATGATTAAGGGTACGTTATAGCCTCCTTAGTTGATTCTTTGAGATATTGTGCCTAGTACTACTGTTGGACCCCACACATATATAAGAGAGCTATAGCACAAGGAAAAACCTTGGCTATAGATTCCCTACAAACCCTAACCCTTGGGAACAAAACAGAGAAAGAAAATACAATATCTATTGTAGTGCAACCTTTTCGTCTGCATTGGGGTTGAAAAATTACTACATCTTTTGTCCTGTTAAGAATTTGGGCATTCCACCTCTGCAGTATTATTCAGTTAGGAGAATAACTCTGCAGGAGTAAAAAAAATAGTTCAGGATTCTAAGCACCCTTATTTGTGACCCAACCCATTGCATTCCTCTCTTAATTTTTTTCATAGTGGTACCCTTCAATTTTAATCCTTTTTTTTCCTGCAGACCCAACCTCCTCTGGGATGCCTTTCTTGAGACCTATCCCATTGGATTCCTCTCTTTGTCCTGATCAACCAGATACCTATAATTTTTAAGACCATTTTTTCCATCCCTAAACCTCCATTTCTACATAAGCCTCCACCATGCCTACCACTCACTCTCAGTTCCAACAAACCTTGGAGGATAGAATGTCCCACCTGGAACAACAAATTGAAGACAACATGGCTTCCCTCCACAATGAATTTACTATAGCCCTTGACCAACAATTCAAAAAATTGGTGCAATTATTCAGGGGTAAGAATGTTGAGCTAAACCCAAAATAACTTCATTCTTCTCATTATGAACATACTCAGTCCTCTCGCTCCCCTTGGGGTTATTCACCTTCTTGGAATAAGGTGCCCAAAGTTGACATGCATAAATTTGATGGTTCCAACCCAGTCAGGTAGGTTTCTCAAATGGAACAATACTTCTCCCTTAATGATATTCAATCTGATGAGACCAAACTCCATGTAGGGGTTTTTTACTTGGATCAAGAATGTTGACAGTGGTGATAGTGGCATAAGAAATGTTATCCAGGATCTCCCAATTGGAACATGTTCTCCAAAGCATTGTGTGCTTGTTTTGGGCTAACTCACTAAGTTGTGCCAAACTCGATCTCTCACAGACTTCATCATGACATTTAAATAGTTGGCTATCCATACCGAGGGATTATTTGATTAATTTTACCTTGAATGTTTTATCAGTGTTCTAAAAGAAGTTATCAAGGATCATGTGAACATGCAACATCCTACTACCTAGTTGGAGGCATGTCAATTAGCCAAGGAAGCAGAGACCATCCTCCAAGCACCATCCCTGAAGGCTCCATTTACCACTCATCCTCTCTCATGGGCTACCCCTACTTTGACCCAAACTTTGAAGGTCCAAAAGGTCTCTCCCACCGAAATGGTGGAACGTTGTAAACAAATCCTTTGCTACTATTGTGATGAAAATTATGCACCAGGGCATAAATGTAGAGAACAAAAGTTCTTCTACATTAATGCCTCATCTTCCTCTTCCTATGACGACATCCCACCATATGAGGTTTCAGACCCAGAGGTGGCTCAACTAAGTGATCATGTCGAAGATATAGTTTTCATACAGATGGAATCCGTTGACTCGATCATATCACTTCATGCACTCTTAGATATTTCATCCCCACAGACATTGAATATCAAGGGCTACATTAAACATAGGTCAGTTGTGTTGTTGATTGATAGTGGTAGAACCCATAATTTTATTCATCGTAGGATCATTGATGAGATCCACTTCTTTGTCCTCCCTATTTCTAATTTTAAAATCCTCATCACTAATGGTGGTTCTATGAAGTGTGGGGTCCAATGTGAGAATGTCAAACTCCAAATGGGTGATTACCATTTGAAAACCCACATGTTCTCTATTGTCATCGGTGGTTGTGATATTGTATTAGGCGTGGAATGGCTTCACACTCTAGGACCAATCAAAATGGATTATATAGAATTATATATGAGCTTAACCCAAAAAGCTAACCCTTATACTCTTAGGGGTCTCCAAGTAGGCTCTCCTAAAATCATCATCTCTCACAGGATGGAAAAACTCTTAAATAAAGGCCACCATGGTGTGATTTCTCAATTTAATGCCATCCAGGTCACTGAACAAGCCTCTCAGGTATTTCCTCCTAGCCTGCAACTCATCTTTGACAAGTACCCCAAGATATTTGAGATTCCTATAGCCTTACCTCCTTCCAAGGGTGAGCATGATCATAGCATCCCTCTCCTTTCAGGAAGTCAACCCCCCAATGTACGTACCTATAGATATCCCTTTTCTCATAAAAATGAAATCCAAAATATGGTACATGACTTACTAGAGGTGGGGGTAATTCACCCTAGTACTAGACCATATTCTTCATCAGTGGTGATGGTTTTAAAGAAAGAAGGTACTTGGCGCATGTGCCCTAATTTTCATGCCCTAAATAAACTAACCATCAAAGATAAATTTCCCATTCATGTAATTGATGATTTGTTGGATGAACTAAAAGGTGCCTATGTATTCACCAAATTAGACCTTCTCTCTTGTAATGTTCCCCAAATTTACCAAATAAAAAAAAAAATCTTAGGGACATTAAATCTCCTTTCTCTTCAAACAACTTATTTCGAAAGACATAAAGTTATTATAAGTAGGTAGTTGTCGTCACTATTAACATTCACAAGGTTAATGTTCACCACTTTATTGATACAACTAACTGCCATTATAAAAGATTTTATCTCTGAGTTATTTCATGCTGCAAAGTAATCACACATATAATGGCCAAGGGGTAGCTTTGCTATACCCTAGTATCTCAGTTACTAACACTTCTATTTGTTGATATGAGTATAAAGGATTAACGTTTACACTAGTAAACTTCTCTAGCATCACAATTGTCTCCACGCATAAACATTAACATTTATATTTTTTCAATCCTTACTAAAATTGAAACCCTCTTCATGCACAACATTATGTTTATATTTGTTCAATCCTTACTAAAATTGAAACCCTCTTCATGCACAACATTATGTTTATATTTGTTAAATCCTTACTAGAATTCCACCCATATCTAAGCATAAACATTAATGTTTTGTATTGTTAAACCCCACTAACAATACAACCAATTTCTAGGCATAAACATTTCTTATATCATAAAGGATCTATATGAATTCGGTTTCCAGCAATGCATACACCTTTATCGAAAAATATCACAGGTCTTAATATAATGGTGGGTTTATGTTTTGTTTTAACTGTCTAAGTAATAGAATTTTGTGAGAAAGGTTGTGGTTAGACTTCCGACCACTATTAACACATTATTTCATATGGTTGACGGTTGGGTATCGTTGAAGGGGCCCAACGATAAAATTCATTCCTCCCTAATTTGTTAACACTAATGAACCAGATGGTCAGACCTTAACTGAACGAGAGACTGGGTGTGACAACAGAGTATAGTGGCGCCTTAACGGATTTTTCCTCACCTCTCAATAACTTGGTATGAAGTTGAAAGGGGGATTTGTCAGACACTGAATTAAAACCTCTATCTAGTCTATTAATGGTGACCTGCAAGGGTACCTCCCAAGGGTTGTCGCTCGACCACCATGTCAAATGCCATACATGTCACCTCCCTCCTGTCACATGGTAAGGTACAGTATTTGTAACTACCACTATTACTCTGTGTAGAGAAGGGTTTCTAGGGTTATTGTTTCATCCTCCCTTGTCTATGTGTCTTTTGTGAAACCCCTCTAGTGCTACCCTGTGATTTTCAACTCAGTGAGCGCAGTTGGCCTGACTCTGGTAGTTGGGCTCGACTTGGAAGAAGGAAAAGGATGGGGCGACTACCGGTTGGATGCTACCATGTACCAGGTAAAAAAATCTCTGTCATTTTACTCTGGGCTCTCTGCGATTCTAGATTAGCATTGTGCACACTAGTCACCATATATATTTCTTCTTGCCCTTTCAGAATTTCTCAGTACTGCACTGGATTTTTAATGATTTGTTAAGTGATCTTTCACTCTTAGGGTTATGTCATCTCTCCCTTTTATTCCCTGTATTGGGTCCCAATTCCTTATACCCTGCGATATAAAATTATATCTCTATGAAACTTCGTAAAAAATTATGGTATGTGTTAATAACCTAGCAGGGAACGGGAAAGCTGACGGCGTGAGAGTTTAGTTTTCCTAAAAAGAAAGTCAAACCTACTGTATTTTCAAAGTATCACATTGTGTGTTTGAATCTATGTTCTACTCAGTATAGGTTATAACCCTATGTTTTTTCTTTCCATAACTTTAAAGATTTGATACCTTCTTGTCAGTAAGAAATCGCGGGTTCTCTTAAATCTGTATTTCAACGGTAAATCTAGACTTTTATTGTGTGATAGAAAATATAAGGGAATACCCTCCATGTTTTGCCTGTATCTTTTCTACTTGAGAACCTTCCTCTGTATTAAAGAAGTTATTTTCATTTTGTTTGAAAAGGAGTACTTTCTTGCAATAGGATGTTACAACTTTCATTCATTTGGATGTTTACAATAGTGGTTTTCATAGGTAAACCTAGTTCTGCAACTCCGTCCAAATTTTGACCAATGGTTCCGAATTCTGAGAATATACATTTTGAATCTCATTAAGATTCAAAACAGTCCATGACTGCATTAATATCATTTTTTTATTAAGGGAAGAGTTTTTTCTGGGTTTGTAAAGACTTACTGTGAAAATCGTTACTCTTGGATTATCCGAAGTATAATCGCAAACACTGTCCTGTGGATTGTTGTGAGAATTCTTTGTTACTTTGTCGAGTTATTTTTGTAAAAGGTTTGTTAATGTAAGTCTAAATATGTTACTCATGCTTTGTACAGGGATCGATATATCCATACGATGCCACTGTGTGTAAATAATTCAGAATCTAAACTTGATTCAAGTAATTACTTATAAGTTCTTTGTTTTTGTACTTCTTTGTTTGAAAATTTATCTATTACATTTCTTTCAGTGTAAACAGAATATCACAGGTAATATCAAAAGGGAAATAAATGCCTATATGTGACATGCATGGTTCTGTGTGAATTAATCAGGTTATCAAAGTATTAAATGTTTAGCATTGTTTTCTTGCTTATTTACATTCCAGAATTATTTGAATTAAGATTTTTGGTTACCAAACTAATGATGGGACCCCTGTTTACTTGCGAGGGTACCCATCAGACATTTCTGGGTCCAATCCTCCCCTCGGACCTATGGACAGTTTGCTCAGTGATGTCGATGGGAAAGCAGTTGCACCAAAAATCTCAAGCTAAGTATTGTTAATGTAATTGAATCTCCGAAATTTATTCTGGTTGATTATTCCTTAACAATGTTTTATTAATTCTCGATTTTCTCTTTTTACAGGACTTAAAACACTCTGATCAACTGGATTCACGAGCTCGCCTCCCTCGAAAGGTATTTGAGTTCTAACTCTCGGCATTTAAAACTAAGTTTTCAGGTTTTGTTTATAGTGGTACAGAGTCCCACCTTAGGGTACTATTATTATGATAGATTGTGTACCAGGATTCCATAGATAACCTTGTTACTTGTATTTTAAATCCATCATGGAATGAACAAATTTGAATAGGGAAGAAAACCCTGAAATAAAATATGAATTTCGATTCAAACAATTATGATGGCATGTATTACATATACTGGAAATTTTGCTTCTGAGTTTATTGTAATAAAAAGGGAATATACTTTTCTATGTCCTTTATATAGAATTCTTAATAGAAAATACTTGGATCTCATGTAACTCAAGAAGTCGATACAATTCCTTCTGTGTGTGAATACATTAAATATTTTTATACAACTCTGTGTAATTAAGCATGAAACAACATCTATAAGTATATATATTTATATCTTGTCTTTGTTTTTGCAGAATTTTGTTTGTCTTTTACAACAAGTCAAATTCCTCAAGTTAAATTCCTATACTTATATATATGTAAGAATACATGGTAATGGTTATAATTCTGAAGAAATCATTCTATTTCATTTATCTGCATATCCTATGTATACATATATCTACATAACTCAACTTTATTAACAGCTAACACCCACCATAGCTTTCTTAACTTTACTCAATAAATAAAATCAAACTGTAAGGATTATTCTACAATTCATTTCATTTTATCCAATATACAGCAATAAGACAATTCAAAAAGGAATAAGTAGATGTACATATCTGAACAAAGTGTTGGGACAAGAAATGGAACAACCAAGTTCCACCCAACCATAGAAAAAAACAACCAAACTACTTGCTTCGTTCACCCCCTAGCCTGACCATGAATCCATGAGGGCGAACTCCAATGTTCCACTTTCTCTATAGTCCACTTCTAGATCAGAAATTACCCTTGCCTCACACTTAGAATAGTGCTCATAACAACAAGTGATATCCCAACCCCAACATACTAAGTAGCGTCATGCCTCCTCCCATATGATGTATATGCCAAAAGCATCTAGTGCCTAGGTCTTTTTCCCCTTTGGGAATTTTCGCATCTTTACAAATACTTGATTTTCAAGGGCTTCCAATGGACAAATTCCTCATTTTCCACTTGTAAAATTCAGCCCTAAGGTCATTCAAGCCTGTTCCCCACTCATGGAGTCATGGTCAGTTGATTTCAAGCTGGCTGTTCCATTTGTCCTTCAACAATAAATATAAAAATATTTGTCTTTTACAAGTGTCATAGTCAAAACTTTGGTTGGGCAAATTAAATATTTGCCCAACAGTCACAATAATTAATTACAATTAATCAAATTTGAAATTTAGAATTTCCATAAATCGCAATAATTTTCCAAATACGAATTTTCCAAAAACGGAAATAAATTCCTAAGTGCATACAGACTTTAATAATAATTTATTTTGGGGGATATTACATCCTCTCCCCCTTCAGTACAACACTTTCCTCAGTGTTCGTTCTTTTCTCGAAACAGGTTTGGATAATATTTAAGCAAATCTTCCACCAATTCCCAAGTGGCCTCCTTAGGACAAAACTGCTTCCATTGCACGTTTACTTGGGTGATGACCTTTTTCCATAGTACTGTTTATCTCCTATCCAGAATGCGCAGAGGTTCCACTTGGAACTCATGTTCTGGATCCACCTGCACCATGTTCCAATCGATCATGTGAGTAGGATCATGAACATAATTTTTTAACAAAGAAACATGAAATACATTATAAACTCTCAAATTTGCGGGAAGTGCAAGTTCATATGCCACGGTCCAATTCGAGCTAAGATCTCGAAGGCACCACAAACGTTGGGTGCCAACTTTGAACAGTTTCCTAGCTTTAATGAACTTCTTCTTGATTTGACTTTTAAATACACGTGATCTCCAACTTGAAATTCCTAGTGTCTTCTTTTCAGATCTGCATAACTTTTATGTCTGTCTTGTGCCTCCTTTAAATTTTGTTGTACTTTTCTTACCATATTATCCATTTCCTAGAGCATTTTTGGTCCCACCATGAGTTTGTCAATTGGGTTATCCCAACAAATCGGAGTTGTACACTTTCTAGTGTACAGTACTTCGAAGGGGTTCATCTTAGCCAGTGTTTGATAACCATTATTGTATGAAAATTCCACCAAGTGTAGGTATTGCTCCCAATTAGTTGGTTTCATCCTTACGTACATTCATAACATATATTCTACAATTTGTTTCGTTTGTTCAGTCTTCCTATCTATTTGTGGATGGTAGTTGGTGCTGAAATTCAAGTTAGTGTTCAACCCTGCAAACAATTCTTTCCAAAACGTAGATGTAAATTTGACATCTCTATCCAAAATCACCATTTTAGGAATAGCATGCAGTCTAAAAATTTCCTTCATAAATATTTCATCAATGCTAATAGCTTTATAAGTATACTTCACAGGAATAAAATGTGCAGATTTGCTAAGATTATCAATTACTACCATAATTAAATCATTCTTTTTTTAGTTTTAGGCAAACCTGTGATAAAATCCAGTGATAGTCTCCCACTTCCATTCCGGTATAGGTAGAGGTTGTAACATGTCGTTTGGGTGTTGGTGTTTAGCATTCACCTGTTGACAATCTAGGCACTTAGATAAGTATTTTATTATCTCGCCTTTCATATTAGGCCAATAAAACAACTTCCTCAATGTTGTTACCATTTTCTGGTATCCCGGATGACCAGAATATGGATTCTTGTGTACTTCATAAAAAAATGTTAGCTTTAATTCAACAAAATTTGGTATGTACAACTTGTTTTTGAATCTTAGTAGACCATTTATGTCCAAACTCATATCTGTTATGTCTAATTTTCTACATTATTTTGTAAATATGCCACTATTTTAATGTATTTTTCATCATTATTACTTGCATCCTTTATCCTTTGCTCAATGTTGCTTTCTGCCCTGCTAATGTTTATCTCAAACAACACATGAATTCTTCTACTTAAGGCATATCCCACTTTGTTTTCCTTACCCTTGATGTGTCTTACCTTGAAATCAAATTCGCTCAAGAAGGTCAGCCATGTTTCTTTTCTTACATTAAGATATGGTTGACTAAACAAGAATTTCACACCACTTTCATCAGTTAGCAACATAAATTTTTTGCCCATTATATAGTGTCGCCACATTTTTAACGCATGGATTACAGCTGCTAATTCCAAGTCGTGAGTGACATAGTTTCATTTGTGCTCTTTTAGTTTCTATGACTCGTAACAAATAACATGTCCTTCTTGAGTTAGGACACCTACCAAACCTTCTTTTATCACATCTACATAGAATGTGAAATCTTTATCCAAGTCTTCTACCCTTAAAATGGGTGCGGTTGTTAACACTTCTTTTAACTTATGAAATATGTCCTAACATTTCTGCGACCAATTGAACTTGGTTCCGTTTTTCTGTAGGGGTGTGATAGGGTATGCAATCTTAGATAATCCTTCTATAAATATGTGGTAGTACCCAGTGATTCCCATGAATGATGGGATATATTATACATCCTTAGGAATAGGCCATTCCACGATGACTCTTATTTTCTCTGGGTCGACTGCAATACCCTTTTCATATATTACATGTCCTAGGTACTATATTTTATTTTGATAAAAGTCACATTTGTAAAATTTGGCATACAGCTTGTGTTTTCTTAAATTTTGCAATACTATCCTTAGATGTTCTTCATGTTCTTCTTTCGTTTTCGAATACACTAGGATGTTGTCAATAAATACCAAAACAAACTTATCCAGATAGTCACTAAAAATGTTGTTCATTAAACACATAAATGTTGCTGGTGCGTTAGTGAGAACAAACGGTATAACCACAGATTCATAATGTCCATATCTCGTCCTGAACATTGTTTTATTTATGTCTTCATCCTTTATTCTAACCCAGTGATAACTAGATCTTCAATCCAACTTAGAAAAAATCTTTGCCCCTCCCACTTGGTCAAACAGATCATTGATTCTAAGTAGGGGATATTTGTTCCTAATAGTCATTTTGTTTAATTGTCTATAATCAATGCATAATCTTAGAGTTCCGTCTTTCTTTTTAACAAAAAGGACCGATTCTCCCCACGGTGAGACACTTGGTATGATGTATTCCTTATCCAACAGTTCTTGTAGTTGAATTTTTAACTCTGTTAATTTGGGTAAACTCATTCTGTAGGGTGTCTTAGATATAGGGGTTGATCCAGGCAACAGGTTGATAGAGAAGTCTATCTCTCTTCTTGGTGGGAGCTCAGGTATTTCGTCTACAAACAAATCTCTAAATTCATGTAAGAAGAAAAAATCTTCTAGGCTAGGTTTATTTTGTTTTTCCAACAAATTTGTCACTTGGATAGCATAAATTTGACAACCTTTACTCATGCACTTCTTAAACTGCATTGTTGAAATATGCCTAATTGAGACTGGTTTTTGTATGCCTTGTATTGTCCTAACAATGTTGTTTTCATCTATGTAAGTGAGTGATTTTTCATAGCAATCCAAAATTTCTTTATGTCTTTCTAACCAGTCCATTCCAATGATTATATCATAAGACCCTAACGGTAGAATATTCAGATTTATCTTTGTTCTTTTACCATCTAAAATGAACTCACAATCATAAATGAAACCTATTATTTTTCTTTTTGTTCTTGTGGCTAGTTGTACTAGCTAAGATTTTGTATGCTTTACTTTCTTAAGCTTGTTTGAATCCACTACACTAGGAGCAACATAACTCAAAGTAGTTCTTGGATCAATTAAAACAGAAACACGATTATTATTAACTTTACCTTCAACTTCCACTACAGTGCACTGGTGATTAGCTTGTTAGCCATCCACAACTGCATTGATTCTGTGTAAGCTTTTGCCCACATCTCCCATTGTAGAGCATCCTACAGGTTGTGAACCATGGTCCTTGCTGTAGAAGTTAAACATAGACAGTTCCTCCTTAAATGAGGTTCTCCACATTCCCAACATTTTACGATTCTTTGGGGTTGTTCCCACTTCTTGGTTCCCAAATTAAGTGGTCTACCTCCCCATTGGGTGTTCTGGTTATTGGAGTGGAAATATTTCCTTGGGAAATTCTTTGCTACATCCTGGAAAGGGGTTGGTTGATATCCCTTCTTCCATTGGTTCATTATGTTGGAAACACCTACCACACTTAGAGGGGGGGATGAATGAGTGTGCGGATATTTTTCCCAAAACTTCCCTTTTACACAAAATTCATTAGTTCGCAATCATCATTAACACATTACTTATTTCTTTCATTTATAACTAGTTATATGTGAACATATATCAAAAACATTTATCAACAATATATCAACTACAAATCATCTCTGCAAGGAACACAAAGAACACAAGATGTAAGTAGAATTTTCTTTTTATTACAGACTACAATCCTTGGGGTTTTCAACAACATCCGAATAGAGTACAACTCGACCAGAGCACCAGCTCTATAATGCAAGACTGAGATTACACCCTTAGCACCAACTGAGATGAGGCAACAATCCTCAATAGATATCAATCTGCAACAGGTACGCGACCTATCAGTAGTTCAGTCCGCGTGTGTACGTGCCCTAGCTCATTACAACCCATGTATGTACACGACCAGTGTATACAACAATCTTCATATACCTTCTAAGCTATTAGGGTTTATCCTTCAAGATCAACTCAGATCCTATGCAACCAATTTATCATTCTCTTTTGTCTCTCACTGTCCAAACTGACCATCAGCCAGTCACAACACATCAAAGCACTCCAATAGCTTACTCAGGCTCCACAACCAATCAATATGAATGCTACTCAATCATGCATAATCAATCATCATATTATAGACATCATATCAGTACTGAATCATAAGAGTGTTTCTCACTCCATCAACCAACATAAACGAAATCATAGAAACCATACCAAGAATGCCCTAAGCATTCACAAGACAACAAGCAAAAGTATCCATCGAGACAATAATGTAACCATACCAGTGTCTTAGTGACAGATCTGAGCCCATAGAATGCAAATCTGGAACCTGCTTCAATCTTCAACAGCTTGTCATCAGCTCAACCACAAATATCCATGATTGTATCCACTGTACGCTCCATGTACACAGACAACCCATGTATTGTATGCACAATATACATAGACAACTCACGTATACGCACCATATACACAGACAACCCGTGTATGCCTCATAAAATAGGGTTTCATTGTAATTCCAATAATTTTACCATCATGATCTCAAACTTGCTGAAACTTCAATGTGTCCATGAGATCCTCCCAATCTCTTATCTCTCAGAATAGATCTTCAATCATGCTCAAGAGATCCACACCAAAAATGTTCTTACAAGAATCTCTCACAAAAAGATTTCCATTGATCCACACAAGGGATGTTTAGCAAGAGACCATTTCTATCTTATTTATACTTTCATCCTCTAGGTTACTTAACCCATTTTAGGTCACTTGACCCATTTCTAGGTCACTTAATCTATTTTCCTTATTTTAGGGTTAACCACTTTCCATAAATAGAAAGTTCTCCAATACTTTATTATTTAAATATTCCATCTTGATTTTTTCTTTATTATTTAAATAATCCACCTTGACTTTGTCACTTTACTTTATCATTTAAATAATGATATCTTCTTTTAAGTGACTTTGACTTCTTTGACCTTTGGGGGCTTCAAGCCTTCATATGAGGGGTCCTTCAACTTTGTAGGGCCATAACTCTCAAACCATGAGGAGTTATGTGACGTTCCACATACCACCGGAAATGGCATGACACGCACTATACATATAGGATAGTTTCACCAACAAATTCACTAATCTTCATATCCTTATTCCACATACAACCATGGGTCCTTCAACCATTTTTCTAGGATAACTCAATTTGCAAAGCGTCTTCCCTTGAGGGATTTCACCATAAGGGGACCACGTTGGAGTTCATCCATTTGTACACTTTATCAACCATGATAAGACTATAATGATTCATCTTTTCATTGCATCATATACATCATATAATGATTCACTTTTATTGAACTATGCATCATGCATCAATGATAATTTATCGATCCATATTCATCTATGCACCATGACAATGATAACTTATTGATCCATCTTCATCGATTGGTTTCCACTTGAAATATATCATTTTCATCAAGAAAAATACATATACATCAAGCCTATCAATAAATCCATTTACATTAATCAATTACTTGACATCAATCAATCACTTTACATCAATTAATGACATCAATAAATCTAACCATTGGCATCAATGACAACATGATCCAACGATATCCCCCTTTGGCATTGATGGCAATACCAACATTGATGTCAACACCCATTACCAATTATTGATGTCAACATGTAGATAATGCATGCTTTACATCAATAGTCAATGTGACTATCTCTCCCCATCAATAAACATCAATCACATCAATGTGATTATCTCTCCCCCTTTGACTTTAATGGAAAATGGCCATTCTCCTCTTGGGGCTTCTCCCCCTGCTTGAACTCTCCTTGGGGATGCTCCCCCTATCTGAATTCCTTTGATATTCCTCTGAATAATCTCTCCCTTTTTGAACAAGGCATATCACTCTAATGGAATGCTAAAAATACAGTTCTCATACTCCCCCTATGACCATCGCTCCCCCTGGAATTATGCCTCTGTGCTTCTCTCTTCAAATATAGGGATATTTTCTAGGTATGCATCTGATAAATATATCCTCCTAGAATAATGGGAAGAAGAATGACTCCCCCTAAGGGTATGTCTCCCCCTATCTTCTCTGCAAGATGAACAATATGCTACCATATGATGATCCTTGGACCTGTTCATGCATCAAACCCATTCCATACCAAGCATCATGAAGAAAACTATATGTCAATAATGAAATAGATAATCATGAGCAAAATATCAACCAAGTACATTTTGAACCAAAAATGTGTGCTCATCATGCACAACACCTATGTACATCAACCATGTACATCAATATCATACAATGTGCCAAAATATATCATCCATGGAATGTATCAATCATATGCCTCTATCAACATGCCAACATGTGCATCTACCAATATGCCAACCATGTGCATCCACCAATGTTCCAACCATGTGCAGCTACCAATATGCAAACCATGTGCATCCACCAATATGCCAACTATGTGCATCTACCAATATACCAACCATGTGCATCTAGAAATATGCCAACCATGTGCATCTATCAATATGAAAACCATGTGTCATATCACTCATGATATGTCTCTACCATGAACCAAGTGCCACAATCATGTATCTCAAACAAATACCAATTGTTGTGTTAATCAAGTAATACCAATGCCATCTATGAGTGTACCAATCATGTACATCAACATGTACAACCACTTGTACCAAGCAATTACATCACCATGCACCAATACCACAATATGATGAATCCCCATACATGTATGCCAAATCCTCCATAAGATATGTGCCAATCAAACTGTTAGTAGGTGCCTCTACCAATGTACCAATCATGCATCAACTATATGTACAACATGATCACCTCATCAATCTTACCAACCACATGTCCCAATGCGTAGCCCATCCATATGCCAAATGAATGCATCAATTTTTCCAACAAGTAAGCTTCCAATACATCATCAAGATATATCCCATAACCAAGGTGCCATAACTTCACTGTTATAACCAGCATTGTTCTTTGAATAGAAAATGCATCATTCCATACTCATGGATTAGTGCCATGCACCTGAGATTTTATTTTACATATTCACCTTACATAATCCAATATAGACTCATGAAAACCTTCAACAAATAGTGTCAGAACCTGCAACAAACAATGTCATACCCTGCATCATAGATTTATACCATCACATCAAGTTGCAACCCCTATGCATTGCCCTTTTCCCAAGGCATTTTCACATATACGTGGCATGCTGCACAAACAGCTCGCATATGTACGCGACCTATACAAGGTCAGACTACTTATGTACATGACTGATACCACTATCACCCGCATATACCTCAGTAGATAACATACTTGAGCTTCCCTTCAAATTTTCTTTATGTTCTGGTTGCTCTGTCTTCTTCACCCACTTCTGTAGGTGTCCTTGCTCCTCATAACTTGAGCTCTGAGCATCCATCTTTTCAAATATGTCTCCCTTTCTTACCTCATTCCTTCTTCTATCCATCCTATGTGAAGTCCTCATCATGGAATTTCTTCTTGTGTTCCATCACTCCTGGTATTTGTGGTCAAATCCACTACAGCTATAGCGTCTAATGGAATTACAGTGAACAACAATATGTCCTACTTTATCACATCTCCAACACCTTATGGTGTTATGAAATATTCCATTATATCTTATTTCATAAGATCTACATTCAAAAGCTTTGTGACCATATTCATTACATGAATAACAATGCCCATGAAAAGTACCTTCATACCTTTGCTTTGGTGTCCTAAAGATAGCTTTTTGATGTCTTCCTTTCTTTGTTCTTTTGAAATTTTATTTTCCTTGTGTAGATGGTTTCTTTGTAATAGTGTATTCCTTCTTTGATGGACTTACCGCATGCTTCTTTGAGGTGCTCGCTTCATCATGTGTAGCTTCTTCTTTGTATCCAAGACCTGATTTATCATATGGTGATCTTTGACTTTCCAAGATCTCATCCAAGATTGACTTCTCTACCTTCTTTCTAAGGTCAACAATTTCAGCTTCTAACTTACAACATGACTCTTCCTTTTCAATTATTTGATTATTAAATAATCCCTCTGTCCTTTTGGCTTCTTCAATTTGGGTCTTGAGATGGAGAATAGTTTCAAAACTTTTTCTAATCTCATCATCTACCTTGATATCTTCTTTTTCATTCTTAAGTCCTTGATTTCTTCTTCCTTTTCTTCTAGTTGAGTCTTATTTTTGTCTTATTTTTCTTTGAGTATTCCTTTTAACCTCAAGATGTGCCTTTGACTCCTCCTAAGAAACTTCTTAGTGTTATCTGAAAGATAGTTATAGTGTGTATAAAAATGATCGCTTTTATATCTATATAAACCCTCTTCAACTTATTTTTGAAGTTCTAATAGATCTTCTTCTATTATTTCCATGGGATAACTACCATCAAACTTTACACAAATTGTTTCTAGATCATACTCTTCACTTGAGAAAAAGTCGACATCATCACATTTTGAATTATTGCCATCAAGAGTCTTTGGAGATTCTTTACCTTCATTTGAATTACTTTTGAGATCTTCCTTTGTGCTATATTCACTTGAAATGTTTTCAAGATCACATTTAGAAATAATACAATCAAGGGTTTTTTATGATTCTTTACCTTTGATAATATTGATGGAGTGGTCTTTAATATCTTCCTTCTCCTTCTTGCTTTGATATGTCTCCTCTAGCTTTAGCCATAGATCCTTGGTAGAATTGCATTTTTCTGTGCTTTCTTTGATAGGGATTTAGAGTCCACTAAGAATGGTCTTGAGAGACAATGCATCATTATTATTTCCTTCCCTTTGAGCTGCAAACTTTGACTTGTTCTTCAAAGGAACTGATCCACCAATGGCTGCCTTCCAAATAGTTTCTCCCATTGTCTTAAAATACACTCTCATCTCTATTCTCCAAGCGGAATAGTTTTCCTCATCAAGGATTGGTACTTCATTATCCATTTGTGTGTCTATGGATCTCCTTCAATATTTTTAAGGATTATAATGAAGGCTCGCTCTGATACCAATTGTTGGACACACCTACCACACTTAGAGAGGGGGGTGAATGAGTGTGGGGATCTTTTTCCCAAAACTTCCCTTTTACACAAAATTCATTAGTTAGAAATCACCATTAACACATTACTTATTGATGTCATTTATAACCAATTAGATGTGAACATATATCAACAACATATATTAGCAATATATCAACAAAAAATCATCTCCGCAAGGAACACAAAGAACACAAGATTTATGTACAATTTTATTTTTATTACGGACTACAATCCTTGGGGGTTTTCAGCAACAAATGAATAGAGTAAAACTCTACAAGAGGACCAGTTCTATAATGCAAGATTCATTTTACACCCTCACCAACTGAGATGAGGCAACAATCCTCAATAGATATCAATTTGCAATAGGTATGCGACCTGTCAGTAGTGCATCCTGCGTGTGTATGTGCCCTGGCTCACTACAACCCGCGTATGTACGTGGCCAGTGTATACAACAACCTATGTATACCCTATGAGCTATTAGGGTTTATCCTTCAAGATCAACTCAGATCCTCTGCAACCAATTTATCATTCTCTTATGTCTCTCACTGTCCAAATTGACCATCAGCCAGTCACAACACATCCAATCTCTCCAATAGCTTACTCATGCTCCACAACCAATCAATATGAATGCTACTCAATCATGCATAAGAAATCATAATACTATAGCCATCATATCATTATTGAATCATAAGAGTGTTGCTCACTCCATCAACCAGCATAAACCACATCATATCAACCATACCAAGAATTCCCTAAGCATTCACAACACAATAAGAAATAGTATCCATCAAGACAAGAATGTAACCATACCAGTGTCTTAGTGACAGATTTGAGCCCATAAAATGAAAATCTGGAACCTGCTTCAGTCTTCAATAACTTGTCATCAGCTCAACCACAAATCTCCATGATTTTATCCACTATACACTCCCTATACACAGACAGCCCGCGTATTGTACACACCATATACACAGACAACTTACGTATACACACCCTATACACAGACAACCTGCGTACGCCTCAAAAAATAGGGTTTTGTTGTAATTCCAAGATTTTCACTGTCATGATCTCAGACTTGTCGAAACTTCAATGCATCCATGAGATCCTCCTAATCTCTTATCTCTCAGAATAGATCTTCAATCATGCTCAAGGGATCCACACCAAAAATGCTCTCACAAGAAGCTTTCCATTGATCCACACAAGGGATGTTTAGCAAGAGACCATTGCTATCTTATTTATACTTTCATCCTCTAGGTTACTTAACCCATTTTTAGGTCACTTAACCCATTTCTAGGTTACTTAACCTCTTTTCCTTATTTTAGGGTTAACCACTTTCCATAAATAGAAAGTTCTCCAATACTTTATCATTTAAATATTTCATCTTGATTTTGTCACTTCTTTTTATTATTTAAATAATCCACCTTGACTTTGTCACTTTACTTTATCATTTAAATAATGATATCTTATTTTAAGGCACTTTGACTTCTTTGACCTTTGGGGGCTTCAAGCCTTCATATGGGGGTCCTTCAACTTTGTAGGTCCATAACTCTCAAAACATGAGGAGTTATGTGATGTTCCACATACCACCGAAAATGGGATGACAAGTACTATCCATCTAGGATAGGTTCACCAACAAATTCACTGATCTTCATATCATTACTCCACATACAAGCATGGGTACTTCAACCATTCTTCTAGGATAACTCAATCTGCAAAGCATCTTCCCGTAAGGTCTTTCACCATAAGGGGACCACTTTGGAGTTCATCCATTTGTACACGTTATCAACCATGATAAGACTATAATGATTGATCTTTGCATTGCATCATATACATCATATAATGATTCAATTTTATTCAACTATGCATCATGTATCAATGATAATTCATTGATCCATCTTCATCTATGCATCATGTCAATGATAACTTATTGATCCATATTCATCAATTGGTTTCCACTTTAAATCTATCATTTTCATCAAGAACAATACATATACATAAAGCCTATCAATCAATCCATTTACATCAATCAATTACTTGACATCAATCAATCACCTGACATCAATTAATGATGTCAATCAATCTAACCATTGGCAACAATGACAACATGATCCAACACATTCTATCATGTTTCTTGTCTTTCCAAGCCTTGAGAAGTTTAGACCAATGTTTGTATTGATCCTAACACATTCAGGCCTTTTTAAAAACTTCGCTTAATGTCTTGGGGTTGTCAAACTCGATTATTTCTTTACAGGACTGTGGTAAGCAGCTTATGAATCACTAGATTTTTACTTTGTCTTCCCTGATATAAGGCACAAATCTTAATAATTCAATGAATTTGTTTATTAGGTCATCCATAGTCATTTGACCGATTCTTAGCTCATAAAATTCTTTGGTCTTTCTCTCATAATAAATTTATGATAAATATTGTTTCTTAAAGTATTTCTTGAAATCTGACCATTCCATCTAATTTACTTTTAATCCCTTGGCCAACTTCAGGTATTTCCACCATATACATTCCTTTCCTTTCAGGTTATAGATGGCCATTTTGACCTTCATGTTGCTGGAATAATTGTAAATATGGAAATAATTTTGTATGTATAGTAACCTTGCTTCAGCCTCCTCCCATGTCCTGGATTCTCCGTCAAAGGTGGACGGTTTGATTTTCTCAAATTCCCCTTCTAGGTGATCCGCCCGTTTCCTCTTCCTTCCAATGGTTGTTTTACTTTCTACTGATGGTGTGCCTTCGGAAGACCTATTCTCATTTTCTTCTTCAGGACCATAATTTTTGGAGGCTCTTTTGCTGACCTCTTCTTCCTTGTCATTGTCTTTTGGGATATTTTTTTTTACTATGCTACGCAAAAGTACTTCATTTATTTCCTGCTGGCCTTCGTGTGCCTTTTTTTAGCCTCTCATTATCTAGCTTGAAAACTTGTAGTTCCACAATAAGATTCCTCATTGTTTCTAGAACCTGTGTAGTTGAAATTCCTTCATTATTCTACCTAGTTTCTTTAGGAGGTCCTTGCTCGGGATTTTCCTCAAGTCTAAACTCCTCTTCATTCTGTGTTGCCATTATCACAACAGAAATAATTTTTTTTTGTTTGTAACAGTAAGCGTTTTTGTTATTTTTTCGTTAAAAAACAAAGTATGTACTAAACAAATTTTTTGGCCTTGTTTTAAGGTCCAAGTGTTGTAACCTTTTCTCTGATACCATATGTAATGTTCCCCAAATTTATCAAATAAAAAAAAATATCTCAGGGACATTAAATCTCCTTTCTCTTCGAACAACTTATTTCAAAAGACATAAAGTTGTTATAAGTAGGTAGTTGTTGTCACTATTAACTTTCGCAAGGTTTATGTTCACCACTTTATTGATACAATTAATTTCCATTATAAAAGATTTTATCTCTGAGTTATTTCATGCTGTAGAGTAATCACACATATAATGGCCAAGGGGTAGCTTCTCTATAGTGTAGTCTCTCAGTTATGAACATTTCTATTTGTTGATATGAGTATAAAGGATTAATGTTTACACTACTAAACTTCTCTAGAATCACAATTGTCTCCACGCATAAACATTAACGTTTATATTTGTTCAAGCCTTACTAAAATTGAAACCCTCTTCATGCATAGAATTGCGTTTATATTTGTTAAAGCCTTACTAGAATTCCACCCATATCTATGAATAAACATTAAAGTTTTATATTGTTAAACCCCACTAGCAATACAACCAATTTCTAGGAATAAACGTTGCTTACATCATAAAGGATCTATATGAATTCGGGTTCCAACAATGCATACACCTTTATCGAAAAATATCACAAGGCTTAATATAATGGTGGCTTAAAGTTTTGTTTTAACTGTCTAAGTAATATAATTTTGTGACAAAGGTTGTGGTTATAATTCCGACCAATATTAACATAGTATTGCATATGGTTGACGGTTGGGTATCGTTGAAGGGGCCCAACGATAACAGTCATTCCTCCTGAATTCGTTAACACTAACAAACCAGATGGTCAAACCTTAACTGAATGAGAGACTGGGCATGACAACTGAGTATAGTTGTGCCTTAACTGAGTTGTCCTCACCTTGCAATAACTTGGTATGAAGTCGAAAGGGGGATTTTTCAGACACTGAATTAAAACCTCTGTCTAGTTTATTAATGGTGACCTGTAAGGGTACCTCCCGAGGGTTGTCGCTCAACCACAGTGTCCAATGCCAAACATGCCACCTCCCTCCTATCACATGGTAAGGTACAATATTTATAACTACCACTATTACTCTTCTTATAGAAGGGCATCTAGGGTTATTTTTTCATCCTCATTTGGCTCTGTGTCTTTTGTGAAACTGCTCCAGTGCTACCCTGTGATGTTCGACTCGGTGAATGTCGCTGGCCCAAATCTGGTAGTTAGAATCGACTTGGCAGGAAGAAAAGGATAGGGCAACTACTGGTTGCATGCTACCCTGTACCAGGTAAACAACCCTCTGTCATTTTACTCTGGGCTCTCTGCAATTCTATATTAGCATAGTGCGCACCAGTCACCATTTATATTTCTTCTTGCTCTTTCTGACTTTCTCGTTCATGCACTGTAGTTTTAATGATTTGTTAAGTGATATTTCACGCTTAGGGTTGTGTCATTGCTCCCATTTATTCCCTATATTGGGTCCCAATTCCTTATAACCTATGATATAAAATTATATCTCTACAAAACTTCATAGGAAATTCTAGTTTGTGTTAATAACCCAGCAGGGAATGGGAAAGTCGATGGCGTGAGAGTTTAGTTTTCCTAAAAAGACAGACGAACTTACTATATTTTCAAATTCTTGCACTGTGTCGTTGAATATATGTTCTACTCGGTAGAGGTTATAACCCTAGCTTGGTTCTTTCCATAACTTTAAAGATTTGATACCTTCTTGTCGGTAAGAAATCGCGGGTTCTCTTAAATCTGTATTTCAATGGTAAATCTGGACTTCTACTGTGTGATAGAAAATATAAGGGAATACCCTCCATGTTATACCTCGATCTTTTCTACTTGAGAACTGTCCTCTATATTAAAGAAGTGATTTTCATTCTGTTCGAAAAAGAGTATTTTCTTGCAATAGGATGTTATGACTTTCATTCGTTTGGATGTTTACAATAGTGGTTTTCGTAGGTAAACCTAGTTCTGCAACTCCGTCCAAATTTCGAACTATGGTTCTGAATTCTGAGAATATACATTTAGGATATCATTAATATTCAAAACAATCCATGACTGCATTAATATCATTTTTTTATTAAGGGAAGAGTTTTTCCTGGGTTCGTAAAGAGTTACTGTGAAAATCGTTAACATTGGATTATCCGATGTATAATCGCAAACCATGTCCTGTGGATTATTGTGAGACTTTTTTGTTATCATGTCGAGTTATTTTTGTAACAGGTTTGTTACTCTACGTCTAAATATGCTACTCATACTTTGTAGAGGGATCAATATAGCGATACGATGCCATTGTGTGTAAATGATTTAGAATCTAAACTTGATTCAAGTAATTACTTATAAGTTCTTTGTTTCTGTACTTATGTGTTTGAAAATTTATCTATTACATTTCCTTCAGCGTAAATAGAATATCACAAGTAATATCAAAAGGGAAATAAATGCCTATGTGCAACATGCATGGTTCTGTGTGAATTAATTGGGTTATCAAAGTATTAAATGTTTATCATTGTTTTCTTGCTTATTTACATTCTAGAATTATTTGATTTAAGGTTTTCGATTACCAAACTAATGATGGGACCCCTTTTTACTTTCTAGGGTACCCATCAGACATTTTCGGGTCCACTCCTCCCCTCAGACCTATGGACAGTTTGCTTAGCGATGTCGATGGGAAAGAACTCACACCAAAAATATCAAGCTAAGTATTGTTAATGTAATTGAATCTCCGAAATTTATTATGGTTGATTATTCCTTAACATTGTTTTACTAATTTTCAATTTTCTCTTTTTACAGGACTTAAAACACTCAGATCAAATGGATTCATGAGGTCGCCTCCCTCGAAAGGTATTCGAGTTCCGACCCTCGGCATTTAAAACTAAGTTTCTAGGTTTTGTTTATAGTGGTACAGAGTCCCACCTTAGGGTACTATTATTATGATACCTTTTGTACTAGTATTCCATAAATAACCTGGTTACTTGTATTTTAAATTCGTCATGGAATGAACATATTTGAACAGGGAAGAAAACCCTAAAATAAAATATGACTTTCGATTTAAACAATTATGATGGCATGTATTACATATACTTGAAATTTTTCTTCTGAGATTGTTGTAATAAAAATGGACAATAATTTTCTATGTCCTTTATATAGACTTCTTAATAGAAAATACTTGGATCTCGTGTAACTCAAGAAGTCGATACAATTCCTTCTGTGTGTGAATACATCAAATATTTTTATACAACTCTGTGTAATGAGCATGCAACAACATCTATAAGTATATATATTTATCTCTTGTCTTTGTTTTTCCATAATTTCATTTGGCTTTTACAACAAGCCAAATTCCTCAAGTTAAATGCCTATACTTATATATATGTAAGAATACATGGTAATGGTCATAATTCCCAAGCAATCATTCTATTTCATTTAGCTTGTCTTCATATCCTATGTATACATATATCTACATAACTGAACTTTATTAACAGCTAACACCCACCATAGCTTTATTAACTTTACTCAATAAATAAAATCAAACTGTAAGGATTTATTCTACAATTCATTTCATTTTACCCAATATACATCAATAAGACAATTCAACAAGGAATAAGTAGATGTACATATCTGAACAAAGTGTTGGGACAACAAATGGAACAACCAAATTCCACCCAAATGTAGAACAGAACAACCAAACTACTTGCTCTGTTCACCCCCTAGCCTGACCATGAATCCATGAGAGCGAACTCCAATGTTCCTCTTTCGCTATAGTCCACTTCTAGATCATAAATTATCCTTGCCTCACACTCAGAACAGTGCTCATAACAACAATTGATATCCACAACCCCAACATACTAAGCAACGTCCCAGTGCCTAGGTCTTCGTCCCCTTTGGGAATTTTTGCAGCTTTACAAATCCCTGATTTTCAGTGGCTGCCAATGGACAAATTCCTCATTTCCCACTTGTAAAATTCATCCCTGAGGTAGTTCAATCCTATTCCCCACTCATGGATTCATGGTCAGTTGATTTCAACCTGCCTCTTCCATTTTTCCTATCTTTTACAAGTGTCATAGTCAAAACGTTGGTTGGGAAAATCAAATCTTTTCCCAACAGTCACAATAATTAACTACAATTAATCAAATTTCAAATTCAGAATTTCCATAAATGGCAATAATTTTCTAAATATGAATTTGCCAAAAATGGAAATAAATTCCTAAGTGCATACAGACTTTAATAATAATTTATTTTTGGGGATATTACATCTCTGGTTATCGCCAAATCAAGATGAAGGAGGTAGATATTCCGAAGACTGCTTTCAGAAATCATGAGGGACATTTTGAATTCTTGGTCACACATTTTGGCCTTTGCAATGCTCCATCCACATTGCAAAGTATCATGACAAGCTATTGAAACCTTACCTTCAGAATTTTGTCTTGGTTTTCTTTGATGAAATCCTCATTTATAGTCGCACCTCAGATAGCCATCTTTTTCATGTGGACAAAGTCCTTCACTTGCTACAGGAAAACAAATTATTTGTCAAAAACACCAAATGTTCATTTGGCACCAACGAAGTGGAATACTTGGGGCACATTGTCATTAGAGATTCGGTAAAAGTGGAACCCAAAAATATACAATATATGCAAGAATGGTCATACCCAATGACCTTAAAGAACCTAAGGGTTTTTCTTGGTCTAACTAGCTATTACAAGAAATTTGTCAACTATTATGAAAAAATTTCTAAGCCCTTGACTGACCTCCTTAAGAACAATGAATTTCATTGGACACCTTCTGTTGAGAAAGCCTTCACGTAGTTAAAGAGGGACATGTGCACTACCCATATCCTAGTAGCTCATGACTTCAACAAAACCTTTGTGGTGGAATCAAATTCTTTTGGCATGGGTATAGATGAAGTGCTCACTCAAGATGGTCGACCCTTGGCATTTAGTATCCAAGCGTTGATTGGTCACAATTTGGGCCGATCTATGTATGAAAAATAAATGATGGCCATTCTCCATGCAATCCACACCTGGTGACCATATCTCTTGGAATGACATTTTCAGATTAAAACAGATCACCATAGCCTGAAATATTTTTTGGAGCAACAACTATCATCCCCAGAACAAATAAGTGGTTGACAAAAATCTTGGGTTATGATTATGAAATCATATATAGAAAGGGAAAAAATAACATAGTAGCATATGCATTTTCAAGACAACATGAGGAGGACAACTCCCTCTTTTCTTTATCCTTACCGGTCTCTGTTTGGATTGAAGAAGTGCACCAAGAGTGGATAATGCACCAGACTAACTCCAAATTAATTCAATGTCTTTAGGGGGACCCTAATTCTCCCATTGGCTACACTTGGAAATATAATATCCTCTAATATAAGGAAAGTCTGGTTCTCTAACCCTCCTTAGCAATCAATCCTGGGCTCTTAAATGATTTGCAGTCCTCAACTATAGTAGGTTATTCGAGATTCCAAAAGACATATGCTCATGCTTGTCATTATTTTTTTGGGAGGCATGAAGAAGGATATACTTCAATTTTTCACAAAATGTGAGGTGTTCCAATGTAATAAAGGTGAAACGGTCAAGTATCCAGGCATCCTACAACCCTTACCCATTATATCTTATTTGTGGACATAAATCTCCATGGATTTTATAGTAGGCCTTCCTAAATCTAGGAACAAGTCTTTCATCATGGTGGTGGTTGATCTCCTCCCCAAGTATGCTCATTTTTGTCCCTTACCTCATGCTTTCACACCGACACACATAGCACAAGTCTTCCTTGATCATATTTTCAAGCTACATGGCATGCCAACCTCTAGTGTCTCTAATCATGACCCAACGTTCACCAACACATTTTGGAAAGAGCTCTTTAAATTGTAGGGAACCCAACTGAACATGAGCACAACTTATCACCCCCAGTCTGATGGCCAAACTAAATTAGTCAACAAATTTTTGGAAACCTACTTACACTAAATTTCTTCAGACAAACAACACCAGTGGGTGCAGTGGCTTCCCTTGGCAGAATGGTGGTACAATACTTCCTATCATATGACCACTAAAATGACCCCATATGAAGGGATGTATGGCCAAAATACATCGATAGTCATTACATATCTTCCTAGCACATCCAAGGTCCAATCTATTAATACAATGTTGCAAGGTTGTACAACCACTCTAGCGGATATGAAGGATAACCTCCACATGGACCAAAATCGCATGAAGCAATAGGAAAACCAACATCATTCAGAAACGATTTTTTAGGAAGGTGACCAGGTGTTTCTCAACCTCCAACCTTAAAAGAAAACATCTCTCAAAGCTCAGGGACATCACAAATTGGCACCTAAGTTTTATGGACCCTACCAAATCATCAAGCGTATTGGTTTTATCGCTTACAAATTATCCCTTCCTACTACTTCCAAAATCCATCTGGTGTTCCATGTTTCCTGTCTAAAGAAAGTGGTGGGATAGAATTGCAGAGTCCAAACCATCCTTCCAGAATTAGATGAAGAAGTTTCTATGTGGCTCCAACTAGAATTAGTACTCAATAACCATGAACTTCCTCTCTGTGACCACACTATCAAGGAAGTATTGATCAAGTGGAAGGACACAACACTAGAGGAGGTGACCTGGGAACCTGTGACCATACTTCAACATTTTTTGTACCTGTATCCTTGAGGAAAAGGTTGCTTTTGAAGGGGGAGGGAATGTTAGGATCTGATCCTAACCCCTCTCCATCGGTCATTGGTTAGTAGGATATTTTTTCTATTTAATAAAGGTCGACATTAGTTAATAAAGCCTAATAAATAAAGAATAATAATTCAATGTAAGATGATCTGGATTATTTTTGGAATGAAATGAAAGAAGAGTAATTATAATGAAGTACTCATGAAAATTTACAGAAATAGAGAAATACAACAATACCTGATTTCTATTAATGAAAGAATTGTAAAGAGACTGTAAAAATACATAGTGCAAGACTCACTAGAATGGTGGCAGCTTTATCTCTGAGAAGAGATGTGACAACTATGCTCATTCGCCAGAAGATCATTACAATGAGGCTCTTAAGGCCTTTTTATGATAAACATCAATGCCAAAACCATAGACATCCAAAAACCTAACCCTAGGAGATAAAACACCAAAATTCATGTGGGCCCTGTTTGGGTAAGTTAGTACATTAACTTCTTGGGGTCGTAAATTTCGCATAAGATCTCCATTTTAGACACGTAATAGCCCATTGGAAAGGTATTTTTTGGAACTATGCATTACGCTCCCAAAATCTTACTTCAATTGCAGTTTGACTGTGGAAAGTCAAAAAAACATTGTTTAGGACCCCAAAATGGCCCTGGAAGTACAACAAGATGTGCTGACATGAAAAAATACAAAATAAGCTAGTTGGATTAGGTGGGAGGCCACCAATATCCACCTAGAAGATGTGTAGGGATTCATAAAGCCCTGGAAGTGTAGAACCCGCAATTACAAAGAAGTACAGAAGAACATGCTGAACTAAAAACTAACAAGAGGAGCCATTTGGAACAGGTGGGTGGCCACCAATATCCACCTGGATCAATCTGCCCCCCTTAGTAAGCAATGGACTCCATTGTGCTGAGTGCCCAGGGAAGAGGGGAAAGCATTTTTTGAATATGAAGCTTGGTGAGATGCATGCCTTTTTGGAGAAGTTGTTCTTCTTGGCTTGTGGAAGATTGTAAAAAACTTGTTGTTGGAGGGGTTGAATCTGTTCTACCAACCTATTGTCTCTAGGTTTGATGGGGAATTGTGTAGGCACCATTCTAGCTGAAGAAACAATATCTTCTTTCTCTTTGAAAATTTGTTTTTTTTGGATAGAAGGTGTTGAGGATGCAATGGTCATAGTGGTATTTTGTTCATCCTTTGAACGGACTGTGAAGAGGATGAATTTTGTAGTATGAGAGATTACCTTGCTTCATTGTTTTGGTTGAGCAATAGTCGAAAGTACCTATGGTATCCTATAGAGTTGACCTCCCAGAGTATTAATGAAGCTATGGGGTCTAGCCTCATAGAAAACATGATGTTTCCACATATATGGTTGGTCTAAAACAACATCACAAACATCAAGAGGGGAAACATCAAACACTATCTCATCCTTGAAGGGATGGATGCCATAGGATAGGCAACACTATTGGCTGATGTGAAGATCTTGTCCCTAGTGAAGCCACCCGATGTTTTATGACTGCGGGTGTGGTGTTGTCGACAACCCCAACTATTTGAATACCTTAGTAGATATGATGCTCTTCTGGATTCTGTTGTCAAAAATGAAATGCAATGGTGTCCCCTTCACCCACATCTATGAATGGAGGAGGCACTCCCCCTCTTCAGGATCTACTGGTTCTTCTAGCTGAATTGTTTTGGTTGTGACAATATCAATGGGGTCTACGTCGATGATATGTCTGTTTTCAATATTTTTGGATCAGATTTTGAATCAAGGTTCGGCTCCATGTCTTTTACCACGACCACCAATGACTATTTCGAGCAACATTCATCGGTGTTGTGCCAGGGGATTTTTTGGAAGTCACACCACTTCCCAATGTCAATCTTCGTATTTACTTTACCCTTATTGTCTTGTGTCTTGGACTATTTGTCTAGAGGTTGTTGGTTAGGGACATCTTTACCGTTCTTTGGTTGTTGCATATTTGTAGACCCAAATTCCCATTTGTTCTGGTGCCTAAATTTCTTCTCAATTTTGACAGCATATCGATAGGAAGCTCCCAATGATGAGATGTTTAGGAAATACATTTCAGTTTGGATGTACCTATGCAAAGCCCCATGGTATTTCAGAACTAGATGTTGTTCATATTCTTTGATACCCAGCTTGGTGTGAAAGGTATGGAAAGTATTTGTGAACTCTGGCACTGCTTGGCTCTTCTCTTGCCGCAGTATGGTCCATCTCATGTATTAGTCTTCATAGTTATTAAGAATATAGTATTGTTGTTTGACCCCATTCACACAAAAAATACCAAGTGGGATCGATCCCATATATTCCAGATTCCTCTGTGGAACTTTTCTCCCAAAAATTTTCCCACAAATGTTTGACATGGGGGAGAGACTTAAGGAGTGTGAAGGTGATCTTTTCACTGTTAGAAAAATTTTGAACAGAGAAATAACCTTCTAATAGATTTAACCATTTTTCTGGGGAATCTGCATCTATATGGCCTTCAAATATGTGAATATCAAAATTAAATTGTACCTTGAAGGGAGAGGTTCCTCCAAAATCGTCGCTTCATGAAGATGTTCATGTTGCTATCAATAGGCATTGAAGGATATGTACAATATTATCCATCATTTTGCCCCTTTGTCGCGTGAGAGATTTCTCAAGCAACATGTTAATAGAATATTTTGCCTCGTCCTTTTTATTTTCTTCCACCATCAAGGGTTTCTTGGGCGTGTGAGAGTGATTTTCCTCAAGCGAGACAATTTTGAGACCCAATAGGATATACTTGGAACCTGTCGGGGACATGTGCAGAAAAAATGATCAAGATCAGCCTACTTTGATACCACTGATCTAGATTATTTTCAGAATGAAATGAAAGTAGAGTAATTGTAATGAAGTATTCATGAAAATTTCCAGAAACAAATAAATACAACAATACTTGATTTATTTTAATGAAATAATTGAAAAGAGACTGTAAAAATACATAGTGCAAGAGTCGCTAGAATGGTGTCAGCTTTATCTCTGAGAAGAGATGTGAAGACTATTCTCATTCACCAGAAGATAATTACAATGAGGCTCTGAATTCCTTTTTATGATAAACATGAATGCCAAAACCCTATACATCCAAAAACCTAACCCTATGAGATGAAACTCCAAAAGTCACGTGGGCCCCGTTTGGGTAAGTTAGTACATTAACTTCCTGGTGTCGTAACTTTTTCATACGATCTCCATTTTAGGCACATAATAGCCCCCCATCGAGGTGACATTGGGTGGGGAGGTTCCTGTTAAGCCAGTTTGACCCTTTTCCTTTAGCCTTGTAGCCTAAAATATAAACTGCATGATAACATTTTCGCGTCGTTGCCAGGGAACACTGAGTCAATTCTCCTTAGACGACAAACCTTTTCGGTAAGCCTTGCCTCAAAGCCTTATTTTACAAGCTTACCTAGCGACTCCACTAGGGTGTTTTCCCTTTTACTTGATGATTTCAAGAAAATCATCTGGTGACTCCACAAATAGCTAATGACGACTCGTAGTGGACGTCAGTATATACCTTCATCTACTACTATGACCTCCGCAAATCTTGTCACCCCTGTAAGTTCTCCCAAATGGTCTCATAAAGAACTCTTTGGTCCTTTAAGCTTACCTAACACCCAAGGGGGGTTACATGATCTACCCAAGAAGGTCGAGTCCTGGATACCAAAGTTTTCAGGGGAAGATGGATCCTATGGCAACTCTCATTGGACCAACTTCTGTGATGCGTTCGAGTTTCACCAATCCGGACAAGAACACCCCGATGTCTTTTTAAGGCGCTTTGTGAGCTCACTCACCGGAAGTGCCAGAAGATGGATTAACAAACTCCCGAAAGGAAGCATTAAAACCACTGAAGATATTGAACAAGCCTTCTAGAAATATTGGTGTAAAAAAGAAAGCATGGATTCCCTTTACTCTCAATACACTAATATTTGCAAAGCCTCTAGCGAGGGCATTAAGGATTTCAATGATAGGTTCAACCTTTTACTCAAGAAGATCAGGCCTAGTTTCTCATAAGAAGTTTTCCTCCAACACTACTTGAACTCGTTGGAAGGAGTTTTGTAGTTTACTCTCAAAGATCGGTCAACCTCGACTCTAGAAGAAGCACAAAACTTTGCTTGCCAGATTGAGAAGAACCTTGAGTTTGAAGACTACATCAATCAAGTCAATTTCTCGCACAATAATGACCCCAAGGAATCTAGTAATGAGGATGTCCCCGAAGCTGAGCCTAAGCCCCTAGAAATTCTTGAAGTAAGACTCATGCCTCCCAAAAGGAAGTGGAGCATAGCTTTTTCAAATACAAACAATGTTCTGAATGCCTCGATATAACATAAGCCATCCGAGGATTTGGGCATGGCCACTCAGAAAAAAGATAACTTTGAAGATGCCTTGTTTGTATTGGACACACCGATGTTGGAAGATCAAGATATGAGTGAAACCGATAAGTCTGAAGAAACTGATCCAAGCATTAGTATGTCTTGTATCCTGCAAAGGGTTAAAAGGATTCGTGAAATGTTAGAAATTTCTTTTCTAAAAAAGAAGGATTCGGATGACCAATTGCCTTTTAAGGGGATTCCCACACTATTACATACTGGTCATTCTGAGAAGGATGAACAAAGACCATTTTCAATGGATCCATACTTGTTTCAAGATTGTCCCACTTTTCCTTTGACAGGAGAAGACACAGATTGGGGTGATTTTCCTGATGATGCCTCTGATACCTTGGAAGATTCAGATGAAGATGGCTATCCAATACAAAGAAAAAGTAATTTCTTTGAGTGGAACAAAGATGTTTTCAAAGACATAAAAGTTCCAAGCGCCATCATTGTGGATGAAAACCCTTGGTGTTTTCAATGCAGTGAAGCACATTGGGAACATGAATGTCCTTGCAGTAGTGGTGGCCATCAACAGGTAAACAATATAGACTACTTCATAGAAGGCCCTCAAATAAATATCATCGTTGAAGAGCATCAAGAGGCCATCAAAGAAGCAGCCAGGTCAGCCAGGATGGTGGTAATAAACAAACTAGACCAGGAATCAAAAGAGAAGCTAAAGAAACAAGAGTTCTAGGTGTATAGAAGAAAGAAGTTGGACCAACCTTCCACTGACCAAACAAAAAACCCACCTGTGGATGTAATCTTTCCTAAAACATCCAATACTGAAAGGGTTAATCTGAATTTTTCCCTTGAAGGGGCATTATCCAAGAAGCTTGTAACCATCCCTTTGAGAGGAGTCATCAAGGTACCATCTATCAAAGAGCAATTTGACGACTTTTTCCAAGCATCAGATGGGCCATTGAAGGATGGAACTATTGGTCGTATCCAGAATGTACCTGTAACTACAAATTATGAGCAAAAGTCCAGTGATTCCATCAAAGATGACAAAGCACATTACAAACCGGGCCGAATCCTCATAAATGTTCTCCAGAAGATACACCTTTTGCAAAAGAGTAAAATTCGAATCAGATTAAATGGCCCACGAAAGAAGAATACCAACAACTCATGGACAAGCTCAAAGCTCAGGAATCAAAGACTGTGAAAATACTAAAGAAGGTGGAAGATGATGTATGAATCCATCCTTCACAGTAGGAAATCTTTATAGCAGAGTCCCACCCACCTCCCTCTACACAATACTCTAGGATTATTCAAGGAACAACTGATTTCAGAGTTAGAGAGTACAAGGAGGGAGACATGGTTTGGATGTGGGATGCCAATAAAGGGAAGCCTACTAATATCAAAGAAAACAATCGTTTTTGGCTTGGCCCTTTTAAGGTCGGAAGAAAGTTAGTTAATGACTCCTATTACCTGTCTACACTGGAGGGAAGAAGGGGCACAATGCCCATCAACAGGCACCTCCTCAAACCCCACCAGGGTGGGGTAACTTGACTCCACAGGTAAGTATAGTTAGGTAGGCATTTTTTCATTTATTATACCATCTGTATTTCATGTTTGTTTTCTCACATGCATTTTGATTGCTTTGTTTCATATGTATATATATTATATTTGCGGGGTGGAAATACCACCCCACCTTTGTTGTTGATACCCTTTTTCGAGTGTGAGCAGGTCTGCAGGTTCATGCCAGAGATGTTGAGGTTCTCATGCGCTCTACGGTGAGCACATGTCCCCGAGTTGGAGCCAGATGTTATCCCCGATTTCTAGGGATAACTAGGA
>ML790917.1:351594-368148 GCA_009831015.1 Picea engelmannii | reverse complement strand
GCTATCTCAAAATATTTATTTTCTTTCTGCCCAAAATTGCGGTTGAAATTCTGCATGTAAAGTTTATTTTCTGAGTTTAAGGGATGTCCTGCCTGCATGCTCTAAATGCAACGTCTAGTTTTTGCTATAAATCAAAATGCCATAAAAAATACAAAGAATGAATTTCATGGGTAGGGCCAGAAGACCTTATTCATGGCTACCCGGAAAGTTACTGGGGTATTTGTTTGACCAAAGGGCCTCACTTGCTGATGGAGATCCTCGTAAGTTCAAAATGCAATTTTGGTATACTTATCTAATATCCAGATTGTAGATCCAATGTTGTAAACTATCTGGTTTGATGTTAAGCCCTTTGCCGATTATGAGAGTTGGGAATTTATATTGTATAAGGTGGATTTGTTTGATTCATGGAAGATGACATTGAGTTTGAACTATCCACCTTTCTTTCATACCAAATATCACTAGGGAGGCCCAGGTGCTTTTGCAGTGTGACTAAACCACATTTAAATAACTCGCTAACAAGGCATTCTATTTCCTTTATGGTGTGGATGAAGGAATAATTTGACATTGATGGGGCTTGACCCTGGTTCTAATTTTCCCTCTATGTTCTGTGCAGGATATAAAACTACTGATATAATTCCGGTCCTGGTATTATTGAACTCTTGAAGTTAGTCCTTTTTGTATTTACTTGTGGTTGGGCAGTATTTAGGTGTTTGCTAAATTTCATGTATTGATCTTCTAATTTTTTTAATTGAAATTTCAGTGTAATACATAATTAATTATGAGGTCGGTCGTTTCCTTTGTTAGGTCGCCTTCCCCTTCCTTGGAAAAACTTGTCCCATAGCTGTACAGTCCCTTTTGATCAATTTCTCTATTCTATGAGATGATGCTAACTAGCTAAGTTGACACAGGCTGAAGTCCTTAAAGTTTGTAAAGTTTCCCATTGATTAGAATTTAATGAATTTTCTTTAAGACCATTTGAAAAGTGCTAATATTTGTCTATTGCTCCTATTACAATGCCCACCCCTCCTATAACCATAGCATTGGGCATTTGAAGTTGTTAGTCTTCCATTGTTTTTTAGTTTCCTTGCAATTTCTGTTACATCAAATGGTAGCTATCACGACCTGATTCATAAGTGTAGTAAATAAATTAAAGCTTTATTCTAAACTGCTGTTTATGAAGTTTGGTTGTCCCCATTTTCAATAAGCAAAGTTACCTTTACATTATCGATGTACCCTTGAGATTTCAATGTTTTGTTTGAGTTATGCCTGTTTTAGGTGCTATTGAAATCATGGGCAGAGATTCTTCATTGCGGGTTTCCTTCTGCGACCATTTCCCATCTTTCCTTGTTGCCGTCACTCAAGAATTTCTTTATTTTTGTGTTCCTCTCATTCTTTGTTGCCTGCTTTAGCGAGATACTTTGTTTTACATACATGCTGTTGTTCTCATTTTTTGTTTCACTTGTACAACTCATTGTTGGGCCTATGGTAAATGTGACAGTATTTTTAGGATGTATGTATTTACTATTTTCCTTGGCTTTCATGAGTACAATATTGATGCTTTTATCTTTGTACTTTTGATTCTGTCATACTTGCCTTTTGAATAACTTCTTGAATGCTGGTAATGGTATACACATTGTTTCGTATTTTAATCTTGAGTCTTCTAATGCATAATTACTGTAACCCATGTTTAGGGCTATTGTGGATTTGAGTTGGCAGGGATTCCTACTGGTTGCCAGTTGGTATAATTCTCAACATTTAAAGATTATCTGGGCGAGTTAACTAATTACAGAAATCTTCTTGGCCAGCATTCTTGCATCTTTTAAAGAATCTATATTGTCAGTTTGCTGCAGGATTGTTATGGAACCTGTTTCCTTAGCCGACCTGAGGTTCTAGTTTTTTCCCGAGGAAATAATCTTACCCCACCCTCACACACTTGAGCAAAGAATCGGGGTGCTGGTACCATGCCAGTGCTTGTGGAGCTCTCCTTATTCCTCCAAATTTCCGGATGGAAGGTGGATTGACCACCAGCCACATAGGTGACTAGTAACCCCAAAGGACCTGATGAGATTTGATTCCGAGACCTCTGTGGACTTAGCACAAGAGCATCTCCCAATCAAGCTAACCCCTGGGGCTACCAAAGGTTCTAGTTGTATACAGGACATTCTCATTTTAGGGTGACATTAATCTTTCTTTGTTGGATCTTGGTGGGTTTATTTGGAAGTACTGCTCCATTTCCTAAACCAAAATTTGGGTCTTTCTTGTTTACTCCATTAAACTTTGATAAGTCAATTTTTCTATTAATTGTATTTTCCATCATGAGGTTATAAGTTGATGTCCATGATGGCTGTGGCAGAGAATTTATGGATCTTGGAGGTCCTTTCTGGCTATTTAAATGCATTAAAGGATAGACCAAACATTCAATGAGGTCCTTTCTGGCTCATTCACTTGCAGTCACGTTATGGAAGGTGCCAATGTGGTTGCCTTTGTTAATGCCCTGGAGAATACAGATGCCATTACCTGCATAGTACATACTTGCTCTAATGTTAAGAGCCTAAAATTGAAAACTGATCTTATGATTGAAATCTTGTATGAATGCTGCTGTTATTTGGGGATCTGATATCATAGTTATGAGTTCAAACTTGATGACAGAAGATGAAACTGGTTTGTTAGGGTCCCTACTGTTATGGATCTGAGGAGTTGCACTAACAGCAGTCCAAGAAACTGTAACAGCAGGCCTAGTGCAGCCCAGACTACTAACATAACAGCAATGAATTGGCAAACAGATCCTAGAATTTTAACAGTAGTATGTACAGTAGGTAATGTTAGCTATTGTAGACATACTCTTCTTTTTTCTGTTTGAGAGTACATCTTTCTAGTCCTAAGAGTATCCGGCAGGAAGATAGCTGTTTCTTCTTGTCATATACCCATCATATAACTGGAACCAAAGACACCCATATCCATGCCTGTGAAGGGGTGGCCATAGATAGTAATCATTCCCATGTGAGCAACTTGTACCACATTGATGTGGGATTTATGTGTTGATTATTAGTAGTGATTTTTTCTGTACGTTGAACCAATCAAATGTTCAGCTGACCAAGACCGTTATGTTTAATCATGGATGGTTTGTGGTAATGACAGGGATAGGCATGTGTATGACCGGGAGGATAATATATTTTTTTTTTCATTTTTTCTTTATATAATCAGAAATAGCTGTATGCAAAGAAATATCCCCACTCTTTTTTTCCTTTTACACTACTTACCCTATTCAGGGAATTATATAGTTTGTTCTACCATGAAAATAGGTTGGCAAGTTGCAACTTTTACTAAGCTATTGATATGGAATATTTTTTTTTTACCTTAGTATGTCATATCAACCTCTGCTTACCTTTTGAAATGGTTGGAGTGAAATTGATTTTGTTTTCTAACACTTGTCCTGCAAACTCATTTGCAGTTGTCTGAAAGTGAATATGGAGAAACAGATGATGATCTTGACTTTGGAGCTTTGGAAGAAGGATTTGTGAGTTCCATTTTCACATTTTGGTCATCTCTTGGCAATCTTATCGAACTTACACGGGATTATTGCACTCTCGTACTCTATAGCTAACTGTGTTTTCTGTAACTATCAGGTAACTGTAACCCCATTAGGATTAACTTCTAACGTTAATGCGGAGACACTCACTTCTACAGCTTCCTGGATTGCTACTGTATTTGGTCGCGAGTTGTCAGAAAGCCTTTGATTGGATTGGGGTATAGTTAAACTGGTTGTAATATGGAGTGAGATTATGGTTTGTCTGATGCCAAGACTTGAGTTTGTGTGGATATCCTCGACATTTTTTTGGTATTGACTTGGAACAGAGGGTAATGACCTGAATTTTCCATTCCATCATTCATGCATCCCATGTACATAATTTATTTCCCTTGCTCTAAACATTTTAATTTGCAGTGAAATGCAGAGGCAATACTTAATTTTCGAGAGGTAGATTGATGAACCCTTCTGCCTCGGCCTCTTTAATTTATGTCATTATTCCAACTACTGTCAAATGCTTCAGAAATTGTCCATGCAACGAATAGCTGAATATTTGGCAGCACTGAATTTCCTTGTGCCTGATCGAAAGCATTGTCTCAGAATGGTTACAATAAGAAATGTCAGGAGTTATAATCTCCATCAATGTGTTGTGGCTGTGTTTCACATACTGTATGGAATGTAAGGGCAGTGGTTTGGTTAAATTATTGTAATGCAGAACAATTTTGTTTTTAGTCTGCATGCACATCATGTTTATTTTACCTTTTCCTTTTTAATATTATGCACGGCCTTCCTTTGCTTCAACCATGCTACACTACATCTTTATCTTAGATTAGTCTTGAATCTTGATTCTATCAATTTTTTGCTACATGATAGTAGTGCTTTTATTTATATAAGGAAAAATTTAGAATTTCTTGTCTCGATCTACCTGCAAGGGCAGCATAAGGATATTCCATCATTCGAAAATCCTATAAAACCTGCCCACTGTGAATGACAACTTTGTGGCGAGACATCTGGGCACACTGCAGTCCCTGGCTGATTCTCCTGGTCGCCTGTAGCTAATGGTTGGACTCAACCAATATGTAGTCAATCAACCAGAAGCAGTTTTACCTGATACTTTAGCAAGAAAAAGGTGGTTTCAACTCTTAACTATACTTCCACCTGCATCCTTATCCAGTTCCCAGCAGTCTGCTCAAGAGCTCATTCTTTTGGGATCAACCCATCAGTGCTGTGTCTCTGGCACAACGCCCTGTTGCAGTTTAACCTTATGCCAAGGAGGAATCCTTTTTAGCATGCTGATCATTCTGCTTTTCACCTATACTGTTGACGCTGTTAAGCTATGCAGGTTAATCTGTTTCTTACTCAGTGTCTGGGCAGTTCATACTGGAGTGTTTTCAGATGTCCAAGACAGCCCATTTCATAGTAGACCACAGAACCATTTGCATGCCTAGATCCTGATAACCCCGCAACTAGGAGAAGGCAACACACATTGATTTGTGCCAGATGGTCATAGGCCAAAATGTTCACCCATTCAAAATCATAACATCTTTCCAGCCAAAGTAAATAGCAAATCCATTTTTATGAAAACAATCGAATGGAGTAGGAATGCAAAATTGGTCTTCTTCTGTTGATCTTAATTTCAGTTCTTAATGGTAGATTTAAAAAATTAACTGCTTATGCCAAAAGGCAGGATTAAGATATCCTAACAGAGAACTGGAAGAATACAACTAATAAAGCAAAGCACACTTCTATCAAAAAGACCCATCTTTATCCCACAATTATGCTCAATCCTACATCATTATGAGCGAAACTGACAATTTTTTTATAAGCATCCAGTGCAGACCTCCCAAGCAACAATGTACATGGGCACATAATAAGCAATGGAGTTTTCTTTGAACCTTGAGAATCACCAGCACAACATAAAAAATAATCAGAAAGGATATAGAGATCATAAACATGTTGTCTACATCGCAAGACACCAGAAGTTAAGTTAATTTTATACAAACAAATGTTGTAAAGTTGCATTTCCTTCTATCTTGTAGAGTTGCACTTCTTCCTTTTTTTTTCCAAATAACATATCTCGGAAAAACTCTCAAGCACTTCCCCTCATTCTAAATATAGTACACAGGTTAAAGCCTAGATTTCATGGCACAAGGCCAGGTCAACAGCATGACTTGAAGCTGTTACAACAAAATACTCATTAAGAGCTCAGCATGTCACTTGCAAATTGAATTTGGGTGGGGAGGATAACACTCCTCTCAACAACCTGGACTAGACCCAATTGACAAGAGTTGCGCTTCCTCCTATCCCTATATGAACACATTATGGAGCATTTGACTTTTGACTAAAATATTGTTTGAAGTGAAACTTATTGACACAAATGGAATTGAGAATGAATCCATGGTTATTTTAGGAACGGAAGTTGTGTATAAAAACAATACTAATGCCAATCTAAAAGAAATTGCCATCCTCCCACTGAACAAAGATTAGAAAACACAAGCCAATGGTGTTTTGTTATCAAGATTAATATGTATAAAGTGCTTTACACAAAAAATAATTAGTAGAAACCAGAGAACACAAGCCAATGGTATTTTAATATGTATAAAATGCTTTACACAAAAAAACATTAATATGTATTATAATGTATGTATGTTTGTGGTATTTTAAGCAACTCACATAAATGTTGAATTTTATGCTTATTCAGAGTTCATTAACTTTCTTTAACATTTCAAATTGGTAGTAGCATAGATGAAACATAAACCATAAAGCTGCAGTAAATAACCAAGAGAGAATGATCCAAGGTGATGATCTCCAGATGGGAGATGGCTCTCTATATATACAAGTCCATCATGTGAACTGTCACATCCAAGTGGTGCCACTCAATAGGGCTGACTTGGTCTTCTAGGTCTTCTGCGTAAGGCTTGGGCCTTCTTCCTTCTCCGACGTCATAGTGAAAGGTCTCCATCTCGTCACACATGGCTACACCCAATGTGGACCTTCTCATCTCGTCTAGGGGCCACAACCCACTAGAGTACACTAGGTCAACCCAACTCAGTCCATCGAGGAGTACGACCTGGAAAATAGCCCAACCACATGGGCTACATCCCAAGGGTCATTGGGCACCAACCCAATATGTCATCACAGGTCAACCCAACTCAATCCATCGAGGAGTATGACATGGAGAATGTCTTGACCACATGGGCTACACCCCAAGGGTCGTTGGGCACCAACCCAATACAACTTATCAGTGCATCGATATATGTCATACTCAACTCAGTCCATCGAGGAGTATCGCTCACAGGTCAACCCAACTCAGTCCATCAAGGAGTACAACCTGAAGAATGTTTCATGAAGCTGCAATCATCAACACTCCCTCTTAGCAAGAGGGGCATTCTCTATCACTCCAAGTTTATCACAGAAGTACTCGAATTTCGACTTGGCAAGGGGCTTGGTGAGAACATATGCAATCTGCTCATCTGTAGGAAGGTACTGCACCGATACTGCTTTCCTCTGCACCATATCTCGAATGTAATGAAACTTGATCTCAACATATTTCGATCTGTCATGAGATACTGTATTTTCTGAGAGCTTCACACAACTCTGGTTATCACAATGAATCATGGTGGGATACAACATATGTCCAAACAATCCTGCAAGGAGCTTCTGAAGCCACACTGCGTTGCGTACTGCCATACATATTGCAATATACTTGGCTTTTGCGGGGCTCTAAGCCACAAAAGTCTGTTTCCTGCTACACTAGGAAACCATGGAAGACCCCAAACTAAAGCAACACCCTGAGGTGCTCTTCCTGTCAACTGTGCTCCCTACCCAATCAGAATCAACATATCCCTGAAGTCTCATGTCAATGCTGGAAGCATATCTCAGGCCATATCCAACTGTGCCTCACAAGTATCTCAATACATGCGTCGCTGCTACCCAATGCATTTGTCTCGGTTGATTCATGAACTGATTAAGTGCACTCACTGCATAGCAAATATCTGGTTTGGTGTTAACCAAATACATCAATGATCCAATCAGTGGTTGGTACATAGTCGGATCAATCAAGACTGAATCGAAAGAAGACTCACTCAACTTCTTCAGATTCGACACCATCGGTGTGGCCGTGGACTTACATAACTGTGTACTTCCCCTGACTCAGGAAGATCTCATCAGTTTTTTGCCACACCTCTAGTCCTAAGAAATAGTGCATCATGCCAAGATCTTTCATCTCAAATTCAGAGGCCAACTCATGCTTGTACTAAGTAATGAGGGGCTCTGCTTCGGTGAGGAATAAATCATCAACATACATGATCAAAATTAAGGACTCACCATCAACAATCCTATAGTACAAGTTGGCATCAACAACACTCTTGTTGAAACCCAGATTCATCAGGTATCCATCAATCCTCGCATACCAAGCTTGAGGTGCTTGCTTGAGTCAATACATGGCCTTCTTCAACTTGCACACATGGGACTCCTTCCCATGAATCACGAAACCGTCTGGTTGCTCGATGTACACCTATTCCTCAATCTCTCCATTGAGGAAGGATGTATTTACATCCATCTAATGTAATCTCCAACCCATGGCTGAAGCAAGGGCAATGATCGTCCGGATGGAGGTGTATCGAGCAACATGAACAAATGTCTCCTCATAGTCTATTCCCTCTACCTGAGAGAATCCTCTAGCTACAAATCTTGCTTTGTGCTTCTCGATGCTCTCGTCAGCTACATGTTTAATCTTATAGATCCACTTGGAAGTCACCACAGACTTCCCTTCAGGTCCCAGAACAATATCCCACACATCATTCTTCATGATGGATTGATACTCCTCTATCATGGCATCTCTCCATATCTGCTGACTAGATACCTCCTCATAATAGGAAGGCTTAGAATCAATGATGTGGCTCATCGATGCAACAGAGCTCGAGAATCTCTGAGATCTCTTACTTTCTATGAAAGTACCACGAGGAGCTGCATGTCCCTCTGCCTCCTGCAAAGTTTGACGAGTCCATGTAGGCCTCTTTCAACCTATTTTAATATCTCTGGGAACATCAACATGATCCACAAGATCAACATGCTCAACTGTCTCCGTGGGCTCAACTGTCTCCCTCTGAACTGCTGAAGGGTGAGGGGGAGAAGATACCATATCCTCCTGCCTCTCACTATCCATCTCCATGTGAGATCCTCTAGATCACTTGAAGGCTACCTCCTCCTCAAAGGAAACATCCTTGCTCACCTTAATATGTCTCTGACCTGGGTTGTAGATCCGATATTCCTTTGAAGATTAACTGTACCCAACAAATGTACCCTTCCTGCCTAAAGGGTCTAACTTTGTCCTTTTCTCCTTGGGTACGTGAATGTAAACATGACACCCAAATATCATAAGTGTCCAACCTCAGGCTTCACTCCGGTGAAGGCCTCTCAGGAGTCATATCCTTCAAAATCTTATGAGGGCTCCTGTTTTGAACATACACAACGATCATGGATGCCTTTGCCCACAGAAACATAGGGAAATTCTGATCATGAATCATTGCCTTTGTTGCCTCAACAATAGACCTATTCTTTCTCTTTGCAACACAAAAATCATTAAAATCCTTGGAGGTGTACTCTCCATTATCTGATCTTAGTATCTTGATCTTCTTTCCGATCAGGTTCTCAACCTGTGCTTTGTACTTATGAAACCTACCAAGAACTTCTTCATATTCCTTGGACTTCAAGAAGTAAATCCAAGTCTTTCGGGAGTAGTCATCAACAAAGATCACATAGTACAAGTATCCACTCAATGAAGCAACTGACATAGGCCCACACAAATCTGAATTCACCAGGTCTAAGATCCCCTTGGATCTGTTGTCACTGCTCGAAAAAGACCCTTTGGTATTCTTTCCAAGAGCACAACCTCTGCAAATTCCATCATGCTCTACACAGAGCACTGAAAGACCTGTCACCATCTTCCCAGAGCGGGAAGAGCTCTATAATGCAAATGAGCAAGTTGCCTATGCCATAACTCACTCAGACTGATAGAATCATGCACTTGGGCCTGAACTAGTCAGACTGTCAATATGTAGAAACTGTCTTCTCAAACCCCAATCACATGGGATGATCCCATGCTAGAGTTCTTGTGCCATGCAAGAACCTTACCATCAAAGAAGGCAACCTTGTAGCCTTTGTCCTCCAAGGCTGAAATAAAGACAAAGTTCCTTCTCATCCCTGGTACAAACAATACATCACTCAAATGAAGCGGGGTACTGGAGTCTAACTGAAAGGAAATGGTCCCAGATCCCTTCATAGTATATCTGACATCATCACCAAGTACAACATGCAACCGAGAGTCTTTATCTACTATATCTGTGAGGTGCTCTTCATATCCAATCATATGTCTGGAAGCACCACTATCAATCAACCAAATATCATAACTAGTAGAAATCGTGCCTGAGAGTGCTGAAATGAAGAAGAACTCCTCATCGTCCTTGCTTCCTTTCCTTGACTTCTTTTGGGGTGACTCTTAGTCAACATCAACGATGGAGGCATGCTGCTTCTTATTCTTCCACAAAGGGTACTCTCTGGCATAGTGGCCAAATTTCTCACATTTGAAGCATTGAACCTTAGAAAGGCCCTTTTTATGCTCATGAGCTGGTTTGGACTTCCTTTCTTTGAATGATCTGCCTCGTCCTCTTCCTTTTCCTTTTCTTGCATGAGAGGCAAGGGAATAACCTTCATCGTGATGGGAACCTTGTGCACCTCTTGTAACAAGTCTGGTCTCCTCCTGAGTATAATCTGCCCATAATCGATAAAACTTAGGCAATTTGGATTGCCCACTAATACTCTGAATGAATGGCTCCTAATTGCTTGGAAGACCATTAAGAGTCAGCATGACAACTCTCTATCTGAGATGATCTCTCCAATGGCACCCAACTAATCTCTGATCTCAGATATCTTCATGAAGAAGGTGGCCACTGTATTTGCTTTAGTCATATTGACGTTCTGAAGCTAGTGCTTCAAGGCTATGGCTCTGTTAGTCTTGTTGCTCTCAAACAACTTCTTCAAGGTATCAAACATCTCTTTATCTATCTTTAGTTTGGAGATGTGCGAAATCAAGTGGTCTCTCACATAGTAGATGATGATCCTTCTAGCTCTTGCGTCATTCTTCTTCCACTGAGACTTCTCTAACGCACCTACAAGTTCTGGCACAACCTCTTCCACAAACTTCATAAGATCACTCTCTTCCAGAATGATGAGTAGCCTAGACTTCAAAGAGTGGAAGTTGGAGGCTCCATCAAGCCTATCTCCCATAGGAACACTTGTCACCATGGCTGTACAAACCCTAGGACCGAAAATAATGCCAAAAATTCAAACTTCCCCAATCTGCAATATGAGAGTTGCAAGAGATGCACTAGGGTAGGGAGCACTTGTCTGTGAAAGAATTAGACCCAACGACCTAGGGAATAGCGTTCAACGAGCTTGACAAGGAAAGTGCAATTGCAACCAAACCCTAACAAAATTGTAGAAAATGAGCTAGCCAGTTGTAGAAGAGGGCTAGCGAACTTGTGTAGATGGCTTCTTCAAGAACGTTGCTCTGAAACCATGTTGATTTTTATGCTTATTTAGAGTTCATTAACTTTCTTTAACATTTCACATTAGCAATAACATAGATGAAGCATAAACCATAACCATTAGTTGTAGTAAAGAACCAAGAGAGAATGATCCAAAGTGATGATCTCCAAATGGGAGATGGCTCTCTCTATATACAAGTCCATCATGTGAACTGTCACATCCAAGTGGTGCTACTCAACATGGCCAAATTGGTCTTCTAGGTCTTCTGCACAAGGCTTGGGCCTTCTTCCTTCTTTGAGGTCATAATGAAAGGTCTCCTCCATCTCGTCACACATGGCTACACCCAATGTGGACCTTCTCATCTCGTCGAAGGGCCACAACCCACTAGAGTATACTAGGTCAACCCAACTTAGTCCATTGAGGAGTATGACCATAGTGTCCACAGGTCAACCCAACTCAATCCATCGAGGAGTACGACCTGGAAAATATCCCAACCACATGGGATACACCCCAAGGGTTACTCTGGGCACCAACTCAATACGTCATCACTGGTCAACCTAACTCAGTCCATCAAGGAGTACGACTTAGAGAATGTCCCGACCACATGGGCTACACCTCAAGGGTCGTTGGGCACCAACCCATTACAACTTATCAGTCCATCAATAAATCTTATACTCAACTCAGTCCATCAAAGAGTATCGCTCACAGGTCAGCCCAACTCAATCCATCGAAGATTACGACCTGGAGAATGTCTCACGAATCTGCAATCATCAACAATAAAAATATGTTGATGCCAATTTCAAAAAAATGTCATTCTCCAAACCAAACACAATTTAGAAAACATACGTCAATGGTGTTTAGTTAATAGCAACTAATATGTATATGGTGCTTTATACAAATAAGCATTAATATGTATAAGGATGTACGATTGTAGTATTATGACATTGTTATGTTTATTTCACATGAGTGTTTTGCAATTGTTGGACTCTGAAAAGATGGACATATAGGATATGTAGAATTAATTTGAGAATAAAAGTACAATGTTATTAAGTTAACGTAATAAAAAAACTAACTATTGAGTTCATATCATAAAACATTTATGATATGAAATATAAATAACTTTAAATTATCAAAATGATTTTTTTTAAAGTTTATTTAAAATGTGTGTTTTTTTAATAAAAGTTTTATTTACTGATTCTTAACATGAAATTCAAATTCACATTTTATATCATAAAACATTTATGATATGAAATATAAATAACTTTAAATTATCAAAATGATTTTTTTTAAAGTTTATTTAAAATGTGTGATTTTTTAATAAAAGTTTTATTTACTGATTCTTAACATGAAATTCAAATTCACATTTTCAAAGGAGAGAATCTTGTGAATATCACCTTTGAAATATATATAGAAGATCATCTTTTAAAAAAATAATAATAAAAAAATAAAATAAAAATTATATATATATATATATATATATATATATATATATATATATATATATATATACGTCCTACCTCTTATTACATCCGATATGTGATGGATCACGCGATCGATCTCCTGAGTGAGTGATTTATTGTCGATCGGAATCTTATGGCTGGCCGGGAGAGGGAGAGGAGTATTTAATGCCATTCTCAGGCCAAGGCAATAGAGCGTAAAATGGATGTGATAGACCTATAACGGACGGGCACTACTATAGATCGGCACGCACAGGCACGGAGGGGAAAGACCGCATCATTCGAATATGCCCCTATCCCCAAGATACGCCCACTCTTTCTAAGCGAAGTAAACCTCTATCCCCAGGGGCAGGAGGGCGTCTACATATTCCCATACAGATCTCTGCTCCCCGGGCCTGTATAAGCGGTTTCCTCTAATAATATAGATAAGAGGAAGCCTGTATAAGCGGTTTCCTCTAATTTTTTTTGTCAAGTCTTTGAGGTGTAGAACAATTGGTGATAGAGTGTATTTTTAAGTTTCTTCGTTATGTGAAGTCATCGGTTCAGAATCCTTGATTTATCTTGTGTGTCATGTGAGGGGCCGCGTTGGCATGCCTAGAGGTTATAGTGGTAGCAATGAGAAAACTTGACTTCGTGCCATGTGAGTACGAGTTCAACTAGTTGTTGATTCCGCCAATCACAAAAAAAAATTCCCCTGTCCAAGAAATTACCATCCCCCAACTGAATCTTCGTAAACAAAACCAAATTATGTTTTGTTATTGAGACTAATATATATAAAGTTTCTTCCAAATAAGTTTCTTACTTGTTGCACTAAAAATGTATTGGGACATGTGTTATACACTTTGAAGTTGTACAACACAACAATTATTTCAATAAATGCTGAATAGCAGTAAGGAATACATGTTGAGCAATTAATTGTTGTTAGTTTCTAACATGTAGAATTGGAAACCGTAAATGGTTCATTGGTATTATTATGCCTATTTATTTAGTGAAACATAATTTTTAATTTACTATTATGTTTTCGAAATTTTTCCAAAACCTTTATGTTAAAGAATACTCATGTTGAGAGCATGGAGATTTGGTAATGTATTGTAACCATTTGTTCAAACATAGTTATCAATCTAATGAGAATTATGATGTCAAAACGAGAACTCTCGTGCTAAAACCCAATATTTTTTTGTCAAAAATACTAAAATCGACCTTTAAATCGAAAAATGGTTCGACTAGTTTTACCCATTTTTTTCTCAAGGTTAAAATTACAACCTTTTGTAACCATAATTTGTAATGTTGCTAACAAATATTTAAAATCAACCCTCGAATCAAAAGTTTTACGAGTAGCACTTCTGTTTTTTAAAGATTAAAATTATAACTTTTTTAAAATCATGGCCTTAACAACACATTTTTGCAACCAAAATTTTAAAATCAACCCCCAAATCGAAAAATGACGTTATGAATAATATCTTTTTTATTTTTTTAATGGTTAAAATTAAAACTTATTTGAAATTATGGTATTAACAATTGTATTATTGCAATGAAAATCTTAAAATCAACCTTAAAATAAAAAAAAAATGGCTTGGTAGTAGTGTCTTTTTTATTTTAGATTTAAAATTGCAATATTATTGAAGCCATGGCCTAAAAAAAATAATCAATATTTTAATCAAAATAATCTTTCTCACCTCCACTCTATCATCACCTTCCTCTTAAAAAAAACCTTTAAAAACAATAAAGAACTTGATTTTTTTTTTAAGAAAAACTTAAAAATACAATGTAAAACAAACTTAAATAAAAAGGAAAAAAAACAAAAATTAATTTAAATAAATAATAAATAAATAAATTAAAACAAATTAAAAAAACACTTAAAAATTAAAAAAATATTTAAAAACAAATTATAAAAAATGTTTATATATATATATATATAGCCATGAAAAAAGAGCTAGAGGTTAAGTTAGGTTTATAGACTACCATTCCATTGTGGACCACCTTGTTACATTTAGGATCATTGTAGAGAAGAGTCATAACGATAAAACCAATCTCCTTTTTTGTTTCGTTGATTTTAGAAAAAAAATTGACACTGTGCCTATGACTAAGCTCTAGAATGGGTTAGAAGAGCTTAAAGTCCCTTTTGAGTTAAGAGGTGTTGTAGTAAGGCTATATGAGAAATTTATTGCCAAGTTTAGGAACACTGAGGGCTGGTCAAAAGAAATTAGTTGTAATATAGGAGTCAAGCAAGGTTGTTTCCTATCCCCTACTCTTTTCGGCATCTATATTGATAAGTTAGAAAATTGTTTGGAGGATGCAAGTTATGTTGGCCCGACTCTCCTTAGTATAGTCATCATCCTCCTTCTTTATGTTGATGATATTGTTCTTATGGCGAAGAGTCCCTATGACCTAGGTAATAAACTAATAACCCTCAAGGACTTCTGCTCTAGCATGGGCATGACTGTGAACACTAACAAAACAAATGTCATGATAATTAAATCCAAAAGGATCATCTACGATACTTTTGTTTATGACAACAATAGCTTGAAGGAACTGTCTTCATACAAGTATCTTGGAATTCATATCCACCACAAGCTCAATTGGAACTATAGTGTTGAAAAATGGATAAATGGAGGGTGGAAAGCTTATTATGGACTCAAAAACAATTGTAAATCAATAGAACTTTGGCTTTGGGATAAAAAAAACTCTTTCACACTCTCGTCACTCCAATTATCTTATATGGATGTGAATTTTGGGGTTGCAGTGTATCTAGAAAATTCTAGGAAAGATAGAACGGATCCAAAAAGAAATTATAATTTATAATCTCAAAATTAAGGGCAATACACACTATCCTATCCTCCGCATAGAAGCAAGCATTTCCCCCATTGAGAGCATGACATGATTAGATACTTAACATACAAGAACATGATAAACAAGATGGATGACAATACACTCCCCATAATTGCTTCAAACTCTAGCCAAAACCACCAACGACTCAAGCAGGGATGACCTAAATATGCCAAATCTTAGCTAAATCATTGGGGAATACAAGAAAAAGCCATCATGTAGAATATCGATAATATCACAAATATTATCACTTCTAAATTTAAGGAGAATATGTGGTGTGATAAAGAATTAGTGGATAAAAAGAAATTAAGATATTACAAGGAGGTGGTCAACCCTAATTTAGAAGATCAAAATTACCTCCTAGTTATGAAAAGTGCAAAGAATAAAATAAACATTGCTAAAATAAGAACAAACTCTCGTGAGCTACATAGTGAAACTGACATTGGACAACTCCAAAAACACCATGGGATGAAATAATCTGTCACCTTTGTGACACAAAGTGGGTAGAAGATGAAAAACACTTCCTCTCGAATTGCCTTGCCTATACCCATATTAGATCCCAATTTAAAAATATTTGCTACATTACCGACCTTCCTAACCTCCTAAGTCATCAAAACTATGGTGATCTTGGAATGCTTCTCTCAATGATTTTTGAACATAGAAATACAATTTTAAAGAAATTAAAGTAATATCTTACCTTCTTAAAGTCCAATAAACCAACTAATTTCAATGAACGTTAATTATTATCATATATATAGTTGTAAGAAAAATGAAAAAAATATGATAATTACACCTTGCCATCACCTTTTATAACCATTTTATTATATAATAAAGGGAGGGAGAAAAACTACTTTAAGAATTGCCACCTTCCAAATAACTCTTTTCATATGTAAACAAACTATTAACCTTTTTTAATGGTTTTTTTTTTTTTAATCGATGATTTTTTTTAATAAAATAATAATATGAATGATTTTCAAAATCATCCCGTGCCTTCTTATAACCCGTCTCATATATAAAAATATATTATTATTATATAATAAAACTCTATCCCTCTCCTCTTATAACCTTTTTTAATATAAAAAGTATTATAGTTTAACCGTTTATATATATTCTTTTTGTGTTTTTTTATTGTTATATATATATATATATATATAAAATTTTAAATTTTAATAATTTATTATAAGTTTTTTTTTTTTT
>ML790917.1:332916-351378 GCA_009831015.1 Picea engelmannii | reverse complement strand
TAAAAAAAAAATCAAGATTTTTTTATAAGGATTTAAAAAAAATGTTTTAAAGGGAGAGTATGCTGGAGTAAGGTTGAGTAGGGAGATTTTGATTGTAGTGGTGATCATTTTTTAGGTAATGGTTTAAAAATGTTGGAATTTTAAGTTCAAAATAAAAAAGAATGCTATTGCTAGCACTTCTTTTTGATTCAATGGCTGATTTTAAGATTTTGGTTACATTGACACAAATGATTAAGACTGGTTTCAAACATGTTGTAATTTTAACTTTGAAAAAAACAAAAGAGTCTTACTCATAGCACCATGCTTGTAGTTTTAACTTTGAATAAAACAAAAGAGTGTTACTCATAGCACCACTTTTCAATTCTAGGATTGATTTTAAGATTTTGGTTGCAATGATACCAATTGTTAAGTCCATGGTTTCAAACTAGTGGTATTTTTAACTACAAAAAAGATAAAGACGTGCTATTGATAGCACCACATTTTAATTTGATGGTTGAGTTTAAGGCTTATGTTGGCAACATCATAGATCATAGTTGCAAAAAGTTGTAAACCCCGAAAAAAGGGTTCCACTGGTGGCCACCACTTTTTAAAACAAGCGTAAAAGAAACCACTAAATTTGACCTCTAAGAAAATGAGAACCCTAGAAGGTTTTTATCAAGTTGAGAATTATGATTTAGTTGTTGAATGATACATTGAGTTTGCTTTAGAGTGTGGGTTTTTTCTCTTGAAAGGGTTTTCTCCAAGAAATTGTGTAATTTAATGCTTGTATGTTTTTATGTTGTTCATTATTGCAATTGTATTTATTTATTTTTCCACACATTTTTCTCTCATTAGTTAGTGTAGGAAGCATATTCTGCACCTTTACTTCCTTTCATTTTTTATCAGAGCTTGATAGTGTTGAACCCAAGGTTTTATGGACACAGTTTTTTTTATTATCTAATCTTGGTTTGAGTGGAGAAATGGTGAGCACATCTAGATTAGAAATGGAGAAGTTTAATGTCACTAACTTTGATTTGTGGAAGTAATATGGAGGATTTACTCGTAGATTGAGATCTATGAGCTACAATATTTGGGACCAAACCCATTGGTATGAAAGATGAAGAGTGGGTAGTGTTGGAGAGAAAGATGAGAATCCTTATCAAGTTATGTTTGGTCGATTCAATGTTATTGAATGTTTTTGAAGAAAAAACTTCAACAACTCTCTAGAAGAAGTTGTGGGATTTGTATTAGCATAAATCCTTGGTTAATAATTTTTTTTTGTAGAAAAAATTGTTTACCTTGCGAATGGGTGATGGTGACTTTGTGGGCGAGCATCTGAATGCATTTAATACAATTATGGCCTAGTTGATCTTAGGTGGAGTGAAGATGGATGAGGAGGATCATTGTATGGTTCTTTTGTGTTCTTTTCCAAATTCATGGGACAACCTGGTAATGACTATTGGAAGCATTGTAAATACAAATTGGTGTTTGATGAGGTCGTGGCTTCTTTAATCTAAGAAGAGGTAAGGAAGAATCTTCTGAATCAACCAATGAGACATTTATACGTGGAAGATCGAAGGACAAACACAAGAAGAGGGAAAAGGGAATATCCAAATCTCATGGGAGATCAAAGTCTCTTGGAAAGTCTAAGGAAAAGTGTTGGAATTGCGACAAGGTCATGAATTTTAGAAGAGATTGCAAGGAAGCAAAAAAATAAAATAAAAAAGAAAAGAACGATTCTGATGACATTCTCTGAAGGATGGAGAAGATGCCTTTGTTGTAGCTATAACAACTAATGTGGGTTAGTTTACATGGTTGACAAACTTTGGATCTTTCTTTCTTATGAATTCTCATTGAGATTGGTTTCGGTGTATGAGAAATATGATGGTGGGATGGTTGTTACACATTATTTTGGTAACTCTGGTGATGTCTCTACAAGTGATGTATTCAGGCTCCTACAAGGACTTTTTGCCTGAGAAAAGTGACTGCTGTCTTCTTCCAAAAAACACATTTTTAAGATGAGTTCGCAGGCTGCCTATGTTTTAGGGTGCGAAAATCCTTTATTCTCGCAGGCAACCCATACTTTGGATGCAAACTGTTCGCAGTCTGCTCTATAGGTAGGGTGCAAACCTGTTTTTAATCTTGGAAAAGAGAAGAGGCCACGAAGGTTTTAGAAGGGAATCTTCTAGAAAATGAGTTGGCATTCGCATGGTTGGCATCGTACTGACTTCTCAAATTTTGTGGGATCATCCTCATCCATTTAACCATCTCTCCTTCTCCTATATATTGAAAGGTTTCTCATGGAAAAGGTTAAGCAAGATTGAATGAAGAATTGGTGAAAGAATTGTGTGAAGAACTCTGCTTGGATAGAAGCTTGAAGACTCTATTTGGTCTATCAAGTTGTATTGGATCTTCTTCATGCAAATGTAGAGAAAGTGCGTGTGTTGGAACCAAGGGTCACTGAAAGGAAGCTTGCGACATCAAGGAGATCCGGTTGTATCTTCTACTTTCATTTAATATAATACAACGACATGTCCCTTTCCCATAAAATCACTCTTATTTCATTGCATAACTCCTTGATCATATGCATAGGTTGACATTGAATATACTTTGCTATCTTTGCTTTGGTTGGTTTGTGTTGTCTTGGATCTGATTTCACAAGAGCACCGGAGCGAAGCAGGAACAACAGAGACCTAAGGAAGCGATATAAAGGTATGTCATTCATTCCTTCTTAGTAGTAGATTCAATGACCGCAACTTAGAGAAAGAGTCATGTCTTGTCCTGTTTTGTTCTAGATCCAGGTGGATCTAGGGAGATCTGTTAGTGTCCGCACCTACCGATTTATCCAGTAACAAAATTGACGACTCCACTGGGGATACAACCCATTTTGGTGGTTTTTTATTGGCCATTTTCTCTTGACCTACCCTTTTTCATTCCCGATCAATCTCTGAGTCTTGAGGAGATCTTTACACACTCCTTGGTTCCAGAAGTTCCCTTGAAAATTCTGTCATTTTTCCAAAATTTGCTTGATTACAAACCTTCTCGCACTGCACCTTTCTGTAGCCTGTGAGAATCACTAAAGTTCGCACCCGAGTGTTCAGTTCAGTGTGAACTTCTTGCAACCTTCCTGTGTCTAGCTTGTGAGAATCCTTAATTCTCGCACTATACCCCACTGCCAGACTGTGAACTCACTTGTAAAAAATTTGGATTAAGTCTTTTGTGTCTTCAGATGCCCAGATTTGTTTGAGTCTCTGGGAAGAAATTCTCTGGCCAATGATTGAATGCTTCTTGACTTCAAATCTCGCGAATGATTAGTTTTTGGAAATCGAAAGATTTTCTTGATCATTTTTTCTCAATTTTTACCTCTTGACCTTTTCTTAACAAGGGTATAATCTCCGATTCTGAAATCCGAGTGCTTGTTTGGTCAGAAGCCTTTGATTGGATTAAAAGTTGAGATTAATTGTCCTTTTCAATTGTCTATTACTTGGAAAATTGTTACCCATGTGCATTTGAAAAGACTGGTCTTGTCAGTTTGTTATTTTTATCTTCATTGAAGGATCGATTTGGGTGTTTGTTGAGTATTTCATTTTCGTTGGTTGCTTACTTTTTCTTAGTTCCATCCCTGTTGCTTGGTTTCTAATAAAAAATTAAAGACTTTTTCTTTTTGTAGCGACCTTTTATTCGAAAAATATTGGCATTCAAGTATTGAAAGAGAACGAATAGGGAATTTGCATTGTTCATGATTGTTTGATATTACATTTTAGAGAAGATCATACATCGTAGTTCACAATGTTCTAATAAACTCCTCTGTCCCTCTTGTAAATAGGATTCATCGAACGAAAATTTGTATCATTCATCCCTATTTACGCATTGTTGGGTTAGAGTCTCACACAACATCGGTTTCATTTCCGTCTCCTTTTTTGTGTAACAACAACCTTTAATAATATGGCGCAACTTTAAAATTCAACTAGTAATTTTTTCTAGGGCTCTTTTGCACCAACATTAGCTAGGCTAGAGCTTTGGAATAGGCAGTGAGACACACTCTCCAAAGCACAAAACACACAATAGTATCTTGTGATAAGGAATGTCAAATTCCATTTGCAACATTTTTTCCTGGGAAGCCCTTCTCACACAAGGGTCAAACCTGAGGTCGCGTTGAGATTGAAAGAGTTACTCACCCTGCTTTGTTGATCTCGGTGTAGAGATTGCACATATTACGGGGGTCACTTGAAGGTATACCCACAATAATGAGTGGAAGCCTCTCAAGTTTATTTCGGGCTAGATACCCTGCCCTTGCGTGTGGATTAGACCGTCGACTGTTCCCCCAGGCATCATTGTTGTTTATGGTAACTTTAGTAGCATATCTTCTTAGGTTCTTACACAAGGTGACCGTGAAGGGGTAAGTCTTCACGGTACCTGGAATTGACGTTGGCCAGACTCACTTGGGCTCCTTGGAGGGTATACCCACGATTGTGTGTGGGAGCATGCACCAGGGTGTAAGTTCGTTAAGCAGGTCGTCAATGTAACTTTTCCACCCTCGCCTAGCCCCTTCTTGTCTCGTCGTCGTGACGTTGGATTTCATCACCAAATAGTGACTTCGGAATTAGAAGGTCATGTTTGCTTGGTTTTGCTTCCTAGATTTGATTAGCGCATGCTATTTGTTTACCCAAGTTGGCCATAGAATTTCTTTCGTAAGATTCTAACTTGATCACAATTGACCCTCCACGTCGTTCACGTAGAATGCAAGGCCTACCCCCAGAAGATCTGGAAGGTTCTCAACCCTTGCCTACCAATTCATTGGAGGGCTCTCCTCAACAGAGTGAAGTCCAAGACGTTGCCACTCCACAAGTGGAAAGAACTAACTCTTTAGAACGGTTCCGAATTACCAATTCTCGTGAGGATTTTCGACTTCCTCCCGACTCCGAGAGACGTATTGGTCGAGTGAATTCTTCCGGAGAAATAGTTGTTCAGTCTTTTGGATTACCAACCAGACCTTTCACAGGACTCGAGGGTCAAGATTCTTTTTGGACTACTGGAATTTTTAGACGGGATCTCTTTGGCTCAGGAGCAGGTGTTGATATCACTGTCACACCTGAGCTGCACGAAACATCTAATCCAGACGCAAGACCTTTTACTACTGCCTATTATTTTCCTGGTACAGACACCCTGTTAGCTGACCACATTTTGACTATCCCCCTACAAATGGTCCATTACACAATGGTCCCAGATACTACGAATCCTCACACCGGGACTACAATGGCTAGCCAAGCTCCCATTGGTACACCACTTTCGCCTATATTCCCCCCAACACTTCCACCCAGATATCATGCGTTGAATGCTTCTATTCCCGCTCCTACACAAATCTCATCTGGGATTCTTGGCACTTACACTCCTTCTAGGCACCATATCGTTCCTGGTTTCGTTCCAAAACTTCCTCGAACCCCTTTCAGAGGACCTCTTCCATCCTCTATCGGAGGTACCGATCCTAGTGGCACCATCCCGTCTTTCACACCTAATTACCAGATTCCTGTCAGTGGGCAATTTCACCAAGGAGGCCAAACCCAATCCCCTTTTGCAGGAAATCCCAATTGGGACGCAACCCTCGATTGGAGGGAAACCCCCACCGACCCCGCCCTATGGACAAAACATACCTCCATCCTTGGCCCAGTATTGGAATTATCTTATTCAAAATAATCCTCACTCGACGGGGGGACAATAGCCTCAAGCTAGCTCCTTCATACCCCTTAGTATAGGCCAACCATATCCAGGCACGTCTAATCCTATTTGGGGCTCGAACACTCAACCCCACGCCCATGTTCAAGGGTACAACCCTATGAATTACTTGCCTCCACACCAACAACCGAATCAACCCGGATCTTCACATTATATGCAAACTGCTTATGGTCCCATTGGTCTACTGATGGGACTCCCTCCCCAAAGTCACCAGTTACCGACCTGCTATGAAACGGGAACCGAAATTTTGAGTTCTTTCAAACAAACTGAAGCCACTCATATCTCTGATCACATTCATGAGTGGCGATGGAGACGATGTCTCATCAAACTCGAACTTCCTGATCAGTTGTTGGCAGAGTGGTTCACAAAATCATTCATGAACGACATCGCTCGTGACATCGCCATGGGTGGAGTTGTCATAGAAGAACATGCAATCAGTCGTGCTCAATACCTTGACCTCGTTTACTCACAAACGGGTACTCTTTACGACTTACTCCCTGACACACCTCATCCTTCTACTTCTGCTACTTCAACTACTCCTTCTGCTTCTCATGCAGCTGACGGTGTGATTGGCACTTTCCATGCCCAACCTCATTTCATCCAAACCTCTAGCAACAACCCCAAATCCATTTCTTCCAATGTTCAAAATGCCCCGTCTCCTACCCCTCCCACCGATAAGACTTCTGAGGTGAACTCTGTTCAATCTTCCCCCGACGGCAAAAATAAATCCAAAAAAGGAAAGGGTAAGAACAAGGAGGATAAAAATAATCCACAATCTGAGAAAACCAAAACACCACATGTTGACGATAAGGATAAGCGCAAACCCCAATACCCTTGTCTTATCTGTGGTGATGATCACTACACTAAGGATTGTCCACGACGAGCCAAGGTTACTAAGTTCCTTCAAGGGACCCCGAAACCCCCCACTCCAACCGTGTTGTCACAACCCTTCCCTTCTCAACAACAAACCCAATTGGTCATTCATGACCAACCTTCCCCCTCCAATACATCCTATGTCTTAATGTGTACAGGTGATTCAAAGAAGAATGACATCACACTTACCACTCGAGCCAAAGATTATTCTCCCTCCAAAGAGAAGGTTGATGTAATACCTCCTTTGTTGGTCCAACCATCTCCCACGACTCCACCTACCAACGGTCCTCTTCATCTCGAACGACCAAGCCTAGAAATAGTTCTTCGCCCTCACCCAAAGGGTGTTGTTTGAAAATCAGCTTTCAACCCTCATGCACGTGCTACCCAGAAATACAATATTGTCGAAGATCTGGCCCAAACACCATCCACAATGTCAACCCTCAAAGTCATTCAGAGTTGTCCTATACAACGGAAGGCACTGTTGAAATCTATTGGTGGAATCGACCCTACAGATACAAATTTAATAATTTTTGACTTGGAAGATCACATTCCAAGGTTACCCCCTCAACTTGCATTCGAACTACAAGTTATTGTCTCCGACAAAAACATTTGTAGAATAGTTATTGATGAGGGTGCCTCGATGTGTGTCATGTCTATTACCTGTTGGAAATCCATCGACTCTCCTCCTTTAACTGAATCCCACAACATGCTCAAAGCCTTCAATGGCTCTAGTTTTAAGCCTTATAGTGTCCTCCCTTCGTTACCTATTACGTTAGAAGGAAAAACGGTTAACGTTGAAGTGGAGGTCTTTGACGCTCCTCTCGATTACAACCTTCTACTCGGCCGTAGCTGGATCGATTCCATGCGTGTGGTCGTGTCCACTCTTTTCCATGTCGCGTGTTTCCCACATCAAGGAAAAGTAGTTACCGTAGACCAATTGGCCTTCTTTCACTCTGATGCACGTACCAACAACGTACCTTTCATTGCAAAACCCCCCTTGGATATGAGAACGTCGGTGTCGGTCTTCTTAAAGATTCCTCTTTGATGGGTACTTTCCCCATTCCACCACCCGATGTTCCACATATGTTTGTCGCCTCGATCAACATGATATCCACCTCTGTTTGCGGAACCCCTGTGTCTTACGACCCATGGATGGTACCCAACCCCGACAATCATCTTCGTTATGGTGAAAAAATGCCTTTGAGTCTGGTCAAATCCGCTTATCAAGCCATTCAATCGGCAACCCCTTCTACCCCCTCTCTTCGTGATTTATCTCTGGATCCATTCCACGTCATTTTTCCCACAAACGAGATGATTATGTCTGTTATGTCCATGGAAGACACCCTTTGGGATGATGGACATCATCGTTCCATCCTCTTCCTGGAACAACACACCATCGAGGGTTACCAACGAATCTCGACCCTGTCGACCGTTGTCATCATTTCTACCATTCCCGAGTCTACACGCGATATGTTATATGAAGGGAACTTAAGTAATATCTCACCCACCATCCCCCTCGACATATCCATAAAACCTAGAGTTGTCGAAAATGTGCATATCAAAGATTCGTGTTCCCATGAAAAATTTGTCACCTACAAGTCTCTTTTCCAAGAATTTCGTGACATCTTCGCATGGAGCTATGAAGAAATGTCGGGGATTGACCCCGAGATTGTGGTACACGAGATTAAGACATACCTCGGCACTAAACCCATCCGGCAACGACTTCGTCCAGTCCACCCATGTAAAGCAGCTGCTATCAAGCTTGAAGTTGAGAAACTTCTCAAAGCTGACTTTATTTACCCTGTGGCTCTAACTGATTGGGTTTCCAATCTTGTTCTGATTAACAAGAAACAAGGCATGATCCGCGTGTGCATTGATTATAGAGACATTAAAAAATCTTGTCCTAAAGACAACTTTCCTACCCCTTTCGCTGACCAGATTGTTGACGATTGTGCCGGAAGTGAAATCTTCTCCTTGATGTATGGTTTCTTTGGATATAATCAAATCAATATCGTACCCGCAGACCAACACAAGACCGCTTTTATTTGTCCTTGGGGCACTTTCGCCTACTGGAAACTTCCATTCGGTTTAAAGAATGCCGGTGCAACTTTTCAACGTGCTATGTCTTACGCCTTTCATGATATAAATCACATTGTGCAACCATATATCGATGACTTACCTGATCATTCCATGCGTCGTGTAGATCATCCAATACACCTCCGCGCCATTTTCCTTCGATGTCGGTTTTACCATATATGCTTGAATCCCCACAAATGTGTTTTTCACGTAGAATCCGACCGACTTCTGGGCTTTATTGTTTCACGTCAAGGGATCAGTGTAGATCCTTTGAAGGTTGAAGAGATTCTAAATCTTCCTCCTCCTTCTTCACTTCGCCAGTTACAAAGTTTGCAAGGGAAGACAAACTTTCTCCGTCGTTTCATCCCGAACTATGCTGAGCTAACTCTTAGATTTATGCGACTGCTCAAAAAAGGTTCTGAGTTCGTATGGGATACCACTGCCGACAAATATTTCAAAGCTTTGAAACTGTCTTTAACATGTACCCCATTACTCTTCCCACCTGATTACAATCAAGATTATTTCCTTTACCTCGCAGCCTTGGACTACACCATTGCTATGGTTCTAGTCCAGGAGGATGATTTTCATGATGAAAATGTCATTTATTACTTGAGTCAGAGTCTCACGACTACTGAAACCAAGTATTTACATGTTGAAAAACTGGCCTTGGCAGCCGTCCAAGCGGTTCAATGTTTTCGGCACTATATACTTTTACGCAAGACTACGGTGATTTCCAACTGCAAACCTATGCAACACATTCTTACACGCCAATTGCTAGGGGGAAAATGCTCCAAATGGATCGTAATACTCCAGGATTTTGACTTAGAATTTGAACATGCTAAGTCCAAGAAATCCTTGGTGTTTTCTGAGTTGATATGCGACCTTCCCTGCTCTGAGACGAAAAATGTAGCAGAAGATTCATTACCTGATGAATCCCTTTTCCTGATCAGTTCCGCTGACCTTTGGTAGGGAGATATCATCATATATCTCTAGACCCAAAGTTTCTGGCCCAATTTATCTAGCACTTATCGTCGTCGAATACGCTACCAAGACCGTCAGTATATTATCCTCGATGATACTCTTTATCGTCGTGGGATTGACTCCGTTTTTCGACGCTGCCTCACGTTTGATGAAGCCGAGAAAGAACTGAATGACTGCCATTCTGGAGCCTGTGGTGGTCACATGTCTGGGTATGCTACTGCCCAGAAGATATTACGAGAGGGGTATTTTTGGCCTTCTTTATTCAACGATTGTATAATTGTTGTCCAAAAATTCCACGCTTGCCAAACTTACAACAATAAAATACAATCACACCCTGCTCCTCTACACCCTGTGGTCTCCGTTGGTCCTTTTTCGAAATGGGGTATCAATTTCATGACATGTCACCCTCACTCGACCGGGGGGCATGGATACATTATTGTAGCTGTAGATTATTTTACGAAATGGGCCGAGGCAATGCCAACATTCGACAATACCGAAATGACTGCAACATTATTTATATTCAATCATATCATTACTCGATTTGATGTTCCTCAAGCTATCGTTACTGATCATGGTAGCCACTTTAGAAACTTCATGATGTCTGAACTCACTGAAAAGTTGGGTCTTCGCCATGAAAAATCAACACCCTATTACCCACAAGCCAATGACCAAGTTGAATCAATAAACAAAGTCCTCATTACCATGCTTCGACAACTGATAGAGATTCACAAAAAAAGTTGGCACACGATGTTGTTTTCAGAATTGTGGGCTTACCGAACATCAGTTAAGTCTGCTACCGGGTTCACACCATTCCAGTTAGTCTATGGTCTAGAAGCCATCTTGCCGATTGAATGTGAGATACCCTCCCTAAAACTAGCCGTCAAACTTTTCCCAAACACTTATGCCGAAGAAGATTGCCTGTTGTATCTCATGCAATTAGACGAAGCCTGTCGCGATGCCACCCTAGTCATAGAAGCCCAGAAGAAATGCGTCAAAGCCCAATTCGACAAACATGTCAAGCCATGCATTTTCTCCGAAGGTGATCTGGTTCTCCTTTACGAACAAGATCGGGATATGCTAGGAGCCAAAAAATTTGAAGCTATGTGGCGAGGTCCTTATATCGTCAGATGAGTTTTGGAGAAAGGATCTTATGAGTTGATGGACTACGACGATATCCTTTTGAGTGAACCCAGAAATGGGTTGTACTTAAAGAAGTACTATGCTTAAGATCGCTTGTGCATGACTGCTTGTATTTTATTGTATCATACTTTTTGTGTATTACTTTAGTATGCTTTTTTGTTATTTGGTCTCTACCCTCGACCACTTATCTTGCATTGTGCTTGGTTTCCAGATGTCGGAGTCTCCGCTACCCCACATTGGCTTCGCCGATGGCACTAGTTGTAGTACTCAGAACCTTGCTTCTGCTGCATGGACAATTTATAGCCCTACAAACAAACTTATCAGTCTATGAGGTGTGTGCCTCGGTCGTGTGACCAATAATATTACAGAATATAGCGCCGTCATCGAATTGTTGATTGATGTTATTTTGCTTGATATCCGCCACCTGGTTATACGACTCGATTCACAGCTAGTAGTACTACAGTTAAGTAATGTCTATGCTATTCGAAGTCCTAATTTATTACGAGTATATTTGCGAATTCGCCTCTTGGAATGTTATTTTGATTATATCCAATATCAACACATTCTTAGATGTCTAAATACATTGAATGATGCCTTAGCTAACTATGTGTTAGACAGACATTTGGGACATTTATAAACCAATCACACATCACATGTATAACACAACACAAAATAAGTCAGTAGAATCCGTATATATGTATATAACGATCAAAAGTTTTTACAAAAATTTTCTGTCCAAGGATCAAAATCTCAAAATATGAAGCCTATAGCTTCTACAAAATAGCATCACAGATGACACTCACGATAACACACAACTGCTCAGGCTACCCTACAGAGAAGTCGACTGAGAGACTCAGACACGCCCATAGTATGGCGCTGGTAACGTCTCAGGATCTCCCCAATAGCAATGTCCGGGACATCCGCGGTCAACCCCTCTAAGTTTTTTTCCACTGCCTTGTAGTCTTCAACATCCCATCTCGCCACTAGAGCCACTTCTCCTCGCCTTTGAATGGGAGACGTTCCTGGAGGTCGATACAGCCCCACATCTGTGTCATCAAAAATAATTTTTTTGATTAGTCCTTGGATAAACATAAAAACATTTAATATAATAAAATTTGCAAAAACATTTAAAAAGAACAAAATGTGTACTTCTCACCTAAGTCACCCAACTGAGCATCCTCAGGCAGGACCAAATCCGGATCCCCTCGGAAATCCAAACCGACATATGCGTAGTCGTTGATCATCAGCATCTGGGGCCTCAACCAGTCAAAAAATGAATCATTATACTTGATTATAGGCCCTGCTACGTGCCAAGCCATGAGGCTACACCAACTCAGCATCCTCAGATCCTGTGGGGCAGGAACACCCCAATCAACCTGTAGTCGCAGCAGTGGGACCCTCTCGAGGAAGAATGACACCAAAAGTGACCCGTACCCAAACTGCTTCAAGTCACCCCTTCTGCACTTTTTCAGTTGTCTCTTCATACTACGAAGAATTGTATCCGACCAATTGAAAATTCGAGGCTCTGTGCACTCTATGGCGTATTGGAAATAGCTCTAGAGAGCCATGTGCGGAGCCGCGCTCCCAGCCATGCGTGCAATGGTAAACAAGATAGTTCGTAGGGTAAAATCTTGGACCCCCCAAATGGAAACCTTACCCTTGCTTCTCTCTGCCTCGGGAACACAATATTGGCGAACATACTCTCTCATAGGAAGTCCGCCGCCTCTACCTCTGGTCAAAGTAGCATGGTATCCACATCGTGACAACCCCGTGAGAAAATAGATATCCTTGATATCTAGTGTCAGTGTATGGACTCCCACGTGAAATAACTTTTGATCCACATCCCACATGTAGACCAAGTATTCTAACAACCTGAGTTGGGCTCTCATGCCCAGGATCCTAAAAAATTTCAAGAGCCCACATTCCCAGAGGGTAGCAACTGTACCCATGTCATTTTCAACAATGGCATCATCCTCCTCATGTTCTCTTTCTCTCCATTCCAACATCATGATGATCAACACCTGCAATAGCGCCATGAGGGGGAAGTCAACAACTTGTCTTAAACTCTTGCATAATTTTTATTGAGCAAAACCACACATTAAAATCCATTTTTCGATCCTCACAGGTGAACCTTTTGCACAGTGCGAGATTCTCGCAGATGCCCTAATGCCCACCTGCGAGAATTCTTGAGTGCATGTTCTGACCCTAAAATGGACTCAAAACTCTAAAAATTTCCAATAAAAACCAAAAACAAACGATGGAAAAGTCGGAGAATCAGGAGGTTACCTCGTTGGCTAAAACCATTCGCCGAATGATCACTTGTGCCTCCTGTAATCGAGAAAAGAAATTTGAGGGAAAATGAGGTACGTTGGACAAGTTTTTGGCGAAGTAACAATGAAATGGTAAAAAGTCCTTTTCACCCATATTTATTCACTTTTTACTATTTCTTATTGATCTTTTATATTATTTTTATTGCTTTGCTTAAAAAACCTAATACCCTAATAGCCTTGTGAGTATGATTTTTTGCGGATATAGCTACTTCGAAGTCCGAACGACGGGGTACGAGTGTTTTTTATTTTTTGTCGCATGTACGACTACTTTTTTAGGGTTTTTGTAGGAAAAACCTCGAGCTCAGTCTTCGTTCATTCTCGTGCTCGAAAATATATGAGAACATAACCGAGTATACTTTTTCTCGTCTTTTCATACTCGTCATGGTAACACGAAAATGATGAATGTAAAGGAGTATCCTTTAAGCTCTTTTTACGTTCCATAAAAACGAAAAGATTGTTGAGCGATCTTGTTCTTTTCACACTCGTTAAAGTATTTGAAGAAAACATTCAATGGGTGATAGTTTATCGCTTTTTCAGTCTCGTCAAACTCTTTTATGAAAAAGGAACTGAGAGAGTTCTCTTTAAGTGTTTTTCATAATCTCAAAACATGAAAACCCCCCAGTTTTCTATCCTTGGGCTCGTTAAACAAACATCGAAAGACCCGTAATGGGACCGAACCACTCCTTCCTAGGGTTCGTTAAATATACTCCAAGGGACTCGTCCAAAGGATGAGCTTACATAAACAAGCATATCTTATCCTCCTCAAGCTTATGTAAAAATAAAGAGGTACCCACCAGAAATGGTGGGGGAAATTTTGGGAAAGGGACATGTTTTTGTATTCATATTAATGGCAGTAAGCGTCGCTCTTGAACATGACACCCCCTATTCATCATTTGAATCTGGGTTGGGAAATCCATTTGTCTCTCATCCGACTTGCTACAAGGTCATATATTGGGTCGTCTTTGAGTCAGTACTGCCAAGTCCTTGGTCATGTCGTTCATATATTCAAGAGAAGTTAAAACGATCCCTCTATTGAGCCAGCCATCTGCAGTTGTCCATTCTTACTAGGTTGGCCTTCCCTGTGTCCGTTTCAACCCATATTCATACTTTGTTTCACCCTCAAAATTTGTTTCTTATTTCGTGTCATTGATGGGGGATACGTCAAGGCCCTCCTGTGACGAGTCTTTTTTCGTCAACTCCAACTCATTATCCAAGAATGAGACTTAGAAATCATTTATTACCTTGGAACCTGCATGCCTTAATGGAAGGTCTCTTCACTTTCGACAAGGGTTTCACATCATTGATCCTTGATCGAGAGATTCCACCCAGTGCTCGACTTCATCTCATTCATTCGCATTCATTCGAATTGTACTTCGGTACCTTGGGAGTCATTGACATCAATGGTGATTTCTCTTGCACTTGTTAATGGTTTTCATCAATGATAGGTAATCAAGTGGTTTCTACCATGTTCGACTTTAACACATGTAATCACATGGCTAGATTCGTACTCTCAGGTGACGAGATTGAAGACCCTAGGTCTGATCTTTTTGATCCAGGCTACGATGGAGTATGTATGATTTTTATCGGCGCATAGATCCAATTTGTATGTCACGTGGCTATGTCGTCTTAATTCAAGTCTTCTCACATAGATCCATAGTGTATTCCTGGTGGCTATGTAGAATTTTGACGACATGGATCCACGGTGTATGATCGGTGGCCATGACCTACATTTATGATTCCATTCATTTTTTATCTGAGCATGGGAATGCCTACCTCAGAACTGGTATTATATTCTGCAGATGCTTGGTTGTTTATAGGTTTCTGATTAGGTGTGCTCCTTGTTTATGACACACACATACATTTTACAAAGTATTTCAGCTGTTGCAAGTTCCAGCCTCATACTTTTGGGGGCATTCTGTTACACATTATTTTGGTCACTCTGGTGATGTCTCTACAAGTGATGTATTCAGGCTCCCACAAGAACTTTTTTCCCGAGAAAAGTGACTGTTGTTTTCTTCCAAAAAACACATTTTTAAGATGAGTTTGCTAAGGAGCTATGGTGCTTGTTAAGGGTGTTTGTGTGGGAACTCTGTTCCAACTTGACGCGTGCACCTTTCAGTGCAACAATTCTTCAATTTTTACAACCAAGATAGTTGTAGAATCTACACATTTACAATTATAACTTCTATATACTTCTAATAGTCATTCTTTCTAGGTACCTAAACAAGGCCTTGCTTCAGAAATCAAGTTACCTACAGAGAATACAATTCTATGGCACCAAAGATTGGGCCATATAGGTGAGAAGGGCCTACGGGCCTTGAAAAACAAAAATCTTGTTGATGGATTGAATGATTGTGCTCGTGAAATTGATTTTTATGAGCATTGCATATTTGAAAAACATAACCATGTTCAATTTTATTCTAGTTCTCACAAATCTTTTGTGTTGTTGGAGTAATTCACTTTAATGTATTTGAACATATTAAATTTATTTCGATATCTAAGGTTTTGTGTCATGTGGCATTCATCGATGATTATTCTAGAAGGATGCAAGTATATTTTATCAAAACTAAATTTGAGGTCTTTAGTTAGTTTAAGGAGTTTAAAGATTTATTAGAAAATTAGAGTGATAAGAAGATTAAGGTGTTGAGCATTGATATGCTGTTGAGTTTTGTTTTGCAAAGTTTGATAAGTTTTTTAAGGAGAATGACATTGAAAGACATAAGACAACTTCATATGCCACTAAAAAAAACAGAGTTGTAGAACAAATGAATAGGACGTTGATGGAGAGATAGGAGTATACTTAGTGGGGCAGACTTAGAGAAGATTTTTTGCGCAAAAATGGTTGCCACTGCACGTTACCTAATTAATAGGTCTCCCACATCAACTCTTGTGGATAAGGCCCCTATGGAGGTCTGGATGGGAAAGAAGCTCTCACTTCAGCCTATTCATGTTTTTGGTTGTAAGGCATATGCTCATGTTCCTAAGGAGAAGTGGTTGAAGTTGGATAACAAGGAAATGGAATGTATCTTTATCGACTATGGTGTTGGTGTGAAAGGGTACAAGCTTTGGAATCTCATGGCTAGGAAATTTTTGTATAGCAACAATGTTATTTTCAGATAAGTGAAGTTTTCTCCCACAATGGTGCAACTAGAAGAGGAAGGAAGAACTTAGTTGTTTAGCTACTACCCAAGACCAAGAATTTTTAACCAGAGATTGAAAAAGAACTTCATGATGGAATTGGTGAGGAGGACTCAAAAAGTTTGAAAGAGGATGAAGAAAATCCACCTCAAACTTTAAGGAGGTCTACTTGGAAAATAAGGAAACCAAACAAGTATAATTATAGTCCATCTGATTTCAGATGTGTATTTTCTTTATCTGCGAACATTGACGAGCCTAGAACTGTGAAAGATGAAATGGAGATGGAAGATAAGGAAGCCTAGAGATTTCCATGGATGAGGAGATGACCATACTTATAAAGAATGATACATATGACTTGATACTATTTACTGATGTATGGAAACCCATTGGATGTAAATGGTTGTTCAAAGGGAAGATTGGTTCAAATGGTAGTGTTGAAAAATACAAGGAAAGGTTGGTTGCGAAAGGATATTCCTAGGTTAAGGGGATATAATTTGGTGAGATTTTTTCCCCAATTGCTAAGTTAACATTTATCAAGTTTCTATTGTTTGTAGTACGAACCTTTGATTTAGAGGTAGAATAGATGGATGTCAAAACAACATTTCTACATGGTGACTTTGAAGGAGAAGATCTATTTGACAGAGCGAGAGAATTACGTTGAAATAGGTAGAGTCATTGATTTTCAAATTAAAAATGTCTTTATATGGTCTCTAATAATGTCTCAAAATGTGGTACCAAAAGTTTGATTCTTTAGTGTTGGGATTGGAATTTCTGAGATCCAAATCAATCCCATTTCTGTATTACAAATAGGATGGTGGTCATTTCCTTGTTATCGCTTTGTATGTAGACGATATGTTATTTTTCAGTAAAAGTAAGGATGTGACTCATGATTTGAAGTCTCAACTTTCAACACAATGTGACATGAAGGAATTGGGGGCTACAAAATATATCTTAGGAATTGAGATCAATGGAGATAGAGCAAACATAAATATTTGGTTGAACCATAGTAAGTATGTGAACTTTGTGCTACAACGTTTTCGCATGGCAGATTGCAAATCATTGAGTGTTTCGATTTCCATGGGAACTAAGATTTTAGTTCAGCAATATAGATTGAGGATACACTTTTGTTCCTTATGCTAGTGTAGTTGATAAAGTTGATGTATGCTATGGTTTGTACTAGACAAGACATTGCCCAAGCAATGGGAGTCTTTAGTCGATTCATGGTTGATCCTAGACGTGAACATTGGGTTGTCATGAAGAGGGTCTTCATGTATTTTTGATGTACTTTTGAATATTCCATTTGTTATCATAGTGATTTTTGTTGAGTTTTCACTATGGTTTAATTAATTTTATCATTAACATGAACTGAACCATAACTACTGTAGCAAACCAAGATCACAAGAAGAATAACCATGCATAAGAACACAAGAAGTATCCTGGGAAACCCTTCTCAACAAGGGAAGAAAACCCAACCAATCCTTTAATATACTCTTCAAGAGAAAGACCTCCCACGCCATCACCAAACCTAGCACACAAGAGGGTGCTGTAATTTTCATAATTTCAGACCACAACTTCTGAAATCATGAGATGACACAGTGATAAGTGTGTTTCCCCAATGGGGATTCACCTTTATTTATACAATACTTATCACATCAAATGATGTGTCTACTGGCACAATAGGGACGACCTCAATAACTCATAATATAATTAATAATTACAATATTAATTATCTTTTACATTAATTATCATTCACTTTATGGTGGGGCCGACCTATACCCTTTACACCACAAATAGGGTTACAGGTAAGTCTGACTCTTGGACAATATAGCAAGGGATCTCACACACCCACTAGTGCTCAACCACTAGGGCCATGTCCACCTATGCTCAGCCACAAGGACGTCCGAGTCAACATATCTCTATCTCACTCTGTCTCATAGGAGAATCATCTTGACATACACTCATTAGTGCTTAGCCACTAGGATCACGTCCACCTATGCTCATCCAAAATGATGTCCTACTCAACAGATCTCTATCTCACTGTGTCTCACAGGAGAATTGTTAAGGTCCTAACCCGCACATAGGTAGATCAATGTATTCGGATGTAATAAAGGTCAATATTAATAAGACCTTTCAATAAAATAGAATAAGGCGGATGTAAGAAGACCTAATAGAAGCTTCCGCTTCTAGAAGGATCTTCCTCTAGATGCTTCTT
>ML790917.1:279667-328449 GCA_009831015.1 Picea engelmannii | reverse complement strand
GTGAACATTGCTATCTGATTCAAAGTGCTATTTCTGTTGCTATTTCGTATATCATTTCTGTGTATTGTGAAGATTATGCTGGATATTTTACTGTTATTCTGTCATTTCTAGCATTTCGTTTCTGTTCTGCATATTTTATATATCTGGTATCTTGCAAGAATCATCTGGAGTACCACATCATCTCAACTGTCTACATAGAGGAGAACACTACATTGTTTCATCTTCGTCTCAGAGAGAATGACACACCCAACTCATGGGATTCCTCACTCCACACAGGGGCACACAATGTTCCATATCCATCTCAGAGAGGAGCCACACACTCATCTCGTGGGCACACCCAACTCATGGGCTTAGTCACCCCACACAGGGGAACACAACTTTCCATCCCCGTCTCAGAGAGGAACAACACACCCATCTCATGGGAACACCCAACTCATGGGCTTCCTCACAGGCCGACTCACTCAGTCTGTGTCCTGGAGGATGTATCACACAGCTGTAATCATCAACAATGTTTCTGGGGACCAACACAATGGATATACATGGTTATGTAGATTTTGATTGGGCAAGGGACGTAGATAGAAAATCTACCAACATGTATGTGTTTCCATTGTCTAGTGAACAAGTGACTTGGATGAACAAGTGACAAGTTTTGGTTGCTTTGTCCACTGTAGAGGTAGAGTATATGGAAGCTACTCATTCTTGTAAGGAGGCTATTTGGATTATGAAACTATGTTTATATGTAGGGCTAAGTCAGAGAACTATTACAATTCAGAGTGATAGTAACAATGCCATTTGTCTAGCTATGGACCCTACCTTTCATTCAAAGACAATCCATATTGATATCTAGTACCATTTCATTCAGGACATTGTAGAGTATGAAAAGGTGGTACTGGAGAAAGTTGACACTTCACAGAATGTTACAGATGCAATGGAAAAACCAAAGAGCATGGGTAAATTCAAGTGATGTTGTGAGTCTATGGGCTTATGGCCCCTATCAGTTAGCTTACATTTTGATGCATTCTGCCTTGGACTCTTGCAAGGTATATGAGAAGTGGAAGAATGTTGGGATAGGTGTGTCATACACCTTGAAGTGGTGCACCAAAGAAATTACCTCAATAAATGTTGATCATAACAAGAAATAAATGTTTAGTAGTAGTAGGACAACTAGTCGATTAATTATTGGCAATTTCTAGCATGTATAATTGGAAACCATAAAGGATTTGTTGTTTTATTGTGCCTATTTATTGAGTGCCTAGGTATGAGAGAGAGAGAGAGATTTTAACTCATTGTTATGTTGTTAAAATTTCTCAAGAACCTTTATTCTCATAATACTCTTGTTGACAACATGGAGACTCTATAATGTATGGTAACCATTAGTTATTTGTTGAGTAATATATTGAGTATACTTTGGAGTGTAGTTTTTTGTGTTGTTCATTATTGAAATTGTGTTTATTTATTTTTCTGTGCATTCATCTCCCATTGGTTAGTGTAAGAATCATATTTCTCACCTCTGTTTCTTTTCAAAAAAGAATTATAGGATGTAATCATGATTTGAAAATAAAATTAGAAATCCATTCGATTAACATGAGAAAAACAATAGATGAAACAAACCATAACAAATCAACATCACAAAACATATATGCAACAAAAATAAGTTCTCAAGGACACACTACTTATCATTAATAGAAACCAAAGAATGAAAATATGTTTTTTAGTTATAACATTTTTATTTAAATATATTTCATCAAAATAACTAATTTCCAATGTGAAATTCAAATTTAAATTAGGGCTTAATCCAAATGAAATCATTTAAAAAAATTAATAATCTATGAAGGAAAACCACAACTATTGTGATAAGTATTTTGCTATTATTTATGTGGAATACATGCAAAAATTCAAGAAACATTCATGTTTTTTGCCAATCTAAAATATTTTATAACAAAATATTACAACCAATATAAAACTAGAGGTTGTACCTCAACTTAAGTCAAAATAAGTGTATAAAGACACTAGAAAAATGATAACAATTGAATTAACATACTAACATGGCAAATAAAATTAGATACACAAGGAAACTATCATCGATTCTCCACATGGTTTCTATCACTTCACCTCTTATATCTTCTTCAATAACCATCTTCTCTAGGGATTACATCTTGCAACCTATGAGTTGATGGTGCCTTCGACAAAGGAAAATGTATCAATCCAAGTGCTATCCTAAAAAGGTTTGTTCCATTCATTTTTTTCTTAATATCATGGAGTTTGGTGGTCCAATCCACCAAAGTCTAATTGATGGAAGGTTGATGTAACTTGTTGACCAACTTACACGTATGCTCCATAAACATCATGATTTTTCACTTCACAATCATACATTATATTTTTATAAACATAGAAATATAGAGACGATGATAATCTTAATTCTTCAATAGTTGCTCAATCAATATATCCTTAAACTCTATTTGAAACTTGTTAGGATCCAACCCTAACCCCCTTAAGTATATAGATAAGTTGCTATGTATTGAGATCATATCTATTAAATAAGGCCAATGTAGTAGATATTGTTGTTATAATATATTATTTTCACTCTAAATCTTGCTATATTCTATTATTTATGCTCTGAATCTTCTACTTTTCTAATAAGGAACACTATAAGTAGTATCAGAGCACTTTCCTGAGCTAAGATTTTTAGAATTTATTTTAGGCTAGATATGTATTCCAATGTCTATAAATAACATAGTGATATGTCATTCAACGGGTAAATCAATGGTCAAGGAAGAATACATGCAAGAAATGCAAGCGGTTTCACCTGGTTGGACACCCTTGTAATCCATGTTGGTACCCCTTCGAGTAGTACTGCATAAGACAATGAAGATTTTCCAGGTCCTAACAAGCTGCCAACTAGGTTTGTCTTTGACCTCAAGTTAGCTCTAAGTTTCAACTTTCTAACAATGGTTTGGTTTTTTTTTATAACAACAAACTGTTCAGGAACTTCTTCGTTGTTTTGTTACGATTACATAGGCCATTTAGGTGCTCTAACATGTAGTTTTAGTCACCAAGATGTTAGCACATGCATACCAAAATATATGTAACACACACAGAGATATTTACTGCTGAAAATACTGTTGTTCTAAACACTAACATACATGAAAGTGAACACATGTATTTTTGGTCAACTTGACCCTAGATAAAACCCCCCTGGGGAAAACTAGTTTGTAATATGAGTGTATATATGTGGAGCATAGAATGTGGAATACAAGAAGTACAATAAATAGAGGAACCTGATACAATAGCAGCTTGAACCAAGCTGCAATACAAGCCCAACTGAAGCAAGTGCGCCCTTCATAAATGTTTTCAAGACCACTGAACTAAATCTCTCTGCCAACTAGAAGCTCTGATGGAGAAACCCTCCCATAGTACTCTGATACTGAGATGTAGCTTCCCACTGAAACATACCTCGCTGCAAATTGAGCTCTGAAATTCCTCCCTACTGATGATGCGCCCTCCTCACCAAGTGCGGCCTCCTCCAAGAAAGAATCACTCCACTAAATAAATGAGGACCTAAGCTTGCTAGCTACCTCCATGGATAGAAGCGCCCAAGATTTCCTCAAACCAGCCTCCAACCTCATCCTCATTCTCTCTCTCAAACTCTCCAAGTGAACAAATGAGTGAATGAGCTCTCCTTCTCCCTTTGCGCCCCTCTTGAACCTCCATAAGGAAACCTAAAGAATGGATGGATGAGATCATCCTATCTCATGTCCAATCAATGGTTGAGATCATCTCATAATAATCTCACTCTCAAACCCACTTTGGGTTAAGTTCCTTAAGTTCACTTTATGTCTCCTAATTCACCCACAAAGTGAATTAATAGTCATTTAGGCTAAAATGACCAAATTTCACTTTTGACTTAAATCTCCTAAGTCAAAGTCAAATTAGACATAAAGTACAAGGAAAAAAGTACATAGTACTTCCCACATGTGTTTAGGATCTCACAAACACATGGGGAACACTTCCCAAGGTACATAATCTCAACACTCCCTCTTACCGAGGAAAGTGTTTCTCACCAAGCCCATCTTGTCTCTGAAGTAGACATGTGTTCCCCTTGGTAGGGCCTTGGTGAGGATGTCTGCAATATGATTGTCAGTCGATATATACTGTAACTGCACTCCCCCTCTCTGAAACCAATCTATGATGAAGTGATATTTGATCTCAATGTGCTTCAATTGGTCATGGAAAACTGGATTCTTAGAGAGTTTGATACAACTTTGATTATCGCAGTGTATGACAGTCGGTGGCATCTCCTGACCAAATAATCCTACCAGCATCTTACGAAGCCAAATGGCCTGACTAGCCGCCATGTACTCGGCCTCGAAGGAACTCAAAGAAACTGACTTATGCTTTTGGTTGAACTGGGAAACAAGTCCTGACCCCAAACCAAAGCAACTCCCTGAGGTGCTTTTCCTATGAGTAGCACATCCTGCCCAATATGAGTCAGTGTAGCCAACCAAATTGACCACATCATCTCTGATATATTCCAAGCCAAAATAAATTGTCCCAACAATGTACCTCAACACATGTTTTTCCCTAATCCAGTGAACACTCCTTAGCTCTACCATATGTTGGTTGAGAGTGTTCAGGGAAAAACAAATATCTGGTCTAGTGTTGACCAGATACATAAGTGAACCGATCAAATCCCTATAAATTCTAGCATCTACCAACTGGGAATCTGAAGCACTAAGATTCTTCCAGTTGGTAACCATGGGTGTCGACATAGGTGTGCAGTCCTCCATCTGAAATCTGCTCAAAATATATGCAACATACTTCCCCTACCTGAGAAATATGTGTCCCTCCTCCTGCCATACCTCCATACTTAGAAAATAGTGCATCAACCCAATGTCACTCATCTCAAACTATGATGCAAGTCCCAAATTGCACTCAGCTATGAGATCCTCGACTCCTGCGATAAACAAGTCATCCACATATAGAATGAGAATGAGCATGTCCTCACCTCTAATGATGTAATAGAGGTTAGGATCAACATCATTCTTCTCAAAGCCCATATGAAGAAAGTATGTATCAATACATGAATACCAAGCTCTGAGAGCTTGCTTCAGACCATAAAGTGTCTTTCTCAAAAGGCACACGTGACTCTCCCTCTCACTCACCTCAAACCCCTGTGGTTGCTCAATGTACACCTCCTCATCTACAAAGCCATTCAGAAATGCTGTCTTCACATCCATCTGATGAATTCTCCAACCCATCTCTGTTGTTATGGAAATAATACTCCTGATCGAGGTGTATCTTGCAACTGGTGTGAATGTCTCATCATAATCGACTCCCTCTATCTAAGAGAAGCCTCGCACCAAAAAATGGGCCTTGTGTTTTTCTATGCTTCCATCTGCAACATACTTGGTTTTGTACAACCACTTGGAATTCACAACTGACTTCCCCATTGGCATCAAAACCACCTCCCAAACATTGTTGTGCACAATGGATTCATACTCCTCCAACATGGCCTCTCTCCAGACCTGATGGTCCACTTCCTGCACAAATGTTTGTGGCTCAGTATCTAAGATACTCATCACTAAAGCCAAATATGATCCAAGTCTCACTGGAGGTCTACTCTCTCTGATCTGTCTCTTGGGATCCCGTACGTTCTCCTTGGCCTCCTTCAGGGTCTCCTGAGACCATATAGGTCTCCTCTTATCTGAAGTGGTCAATGGAGAAGTAATGTCTCTCTGCCCAAGAGTAATTGCATCAGGTCTAGTATCAACACTCTGAGATTCTGAAGCCTCTTCCCCCTCTGACTATGACCTTGAAGCTGTGCATGGTGACCCTGTCACCCCTGATATCGTTGTACCGAAAACCTAAGGTTGTGCTCCCTATAAGACATCAATCGGTTCCTTTGCATCATCCTCCATACTGACTCTCGACTCAAGATATCTATGAAAATCCCTATCCTCCTCAAATATGACATCTCTGCTCACCACCACTCTCCTAAGTGATGGAATGTAGATACGGTAGGATTTGGACACCACTGAGTATCCAACTAGAATCCCTTGATGGGATGTGGGGTATAGCTTTGTCCTAATCTCTGAGGGGACATGAGAATAGGTTAAGCACCCAAAGATATCGATGTGCTCGACATTGGGCCTCTTACCAGTGAATCCCTCCTCATGAGTCATCTTCCCCAATATTCTATGGGGCAGGTAAAATTCAGTAGCACTCGCCTCTACCCATAGGTAAAGAGGAAAACTCTGATCGTGCATCATGGATCTTGCTACACTGGTGATAGCCTAATTCTTCCTCTTGGCAACCCCGTTCTATTGGGGGTTGTATGGTACAGTAATATGTCTTCCGATCCCATGATGGGCACATAAGTCTACATATTGAGTGGATGAATACTCTCCTCTGTTATCTGACTGCAAGACCTTGATCCTATTTCTAGATTGGTTCTCCACAAGAGCTCTGAACTCTTGGAACCTCTTGAAGACCTCACTCTTGGTCTTCAAGAAATAGATCTAGGTCTTCCTTGAGTAGTCATCAATTAATGTGAGATATTACTCACAACCACTCAAGGAATTTTGAGACATGGGTCCACACACATCTGTGTGTACTAAATCCAATATCCTAGCTGACCTGGTGTCACTGCTGGGGAACGAGGCCTTGGTAAATTACCAAGAACACACCCTTTGCAAACATCCTGATGCTCTATACTGATCTGTGGAACACCGGTCACAACCTCTCCCAGTCCTCCAACAAATCCATGATGCATATGGGCCATCCTTAAATGCCATAGCTCACATTTATGTATGTTGTTGTCGCTGCTCACTTCCAATGCATTAAGAGGCTGAAAAATAAATTTGAACAGTTTCACATCCCTCGCTCCAATCACTTGTCCTGAGGAAAGCGAGGACCCCTTAGTGTGTATGAATACCTAGGTCCCTCTGAAGGACACCTCAAGACCTCTATCTTGGAGGGTGAAAATTGAAATCAAATTCTTCTTCAACCCAGGGACATAGAGAACGTCCCTGAATGATATAGGTGGCATGTCATCTCTCCGAAAGGTAACAATTCCAATCCCAACAACTCTGACCAAGGAGTCATCTCCGAGGGAAATATCCATCCTGACCTCTGTGTCTCTTAGATCAGTCAAGTGCTCTCTGAATCCAGTGCAACATATGAGGAAAGCACACTCTCTCTCAATCAAGGTCGGAAACTATGCCTCCCCTGTTGTAGCTGTGGTGCCACCCCTATTCTTCTTCCTATTGGGACACTGTCCAACATAGTGCCCCAACTTATTACAAACAAATCACTTCACTTTTCTCATATCTCTCTTCTGTCCACTGCTACTCTCTCCTCCCTGTGGTGGGGCCCCAAACTTGGGACCCTGCCAACCTCCCCGACCGACCTTCTTCTTTCCCTTTGTCCAAAAATAAATATCCTCATCACCTTGCACTGTCTGCTACTGTCCAGAATCCTCTAATACAAGTCTAGCATCCTCCTAAACGAAATAATCCCACATGCTCTCCCAAGTGGGCATGACCTCCCTGGAAACAATGCCATGAACGAATGGACCCCATGCTTTGGTAAAGTTGTTTAAGGCTATCCTCACCATAGAATCTGGGTTCACCACCTCTCCAACGGCTCCAAGCTCGTCTCTAATATGGGTGTATCGACCAAGGAAATAATTCATAGAATCACTCTTGAGCATGTGAATGCCCCTTAGTCGATCACAAAGAACCATATTTTGATTCTCGTTAGAGCTCTCATAAAGCTTGCATAGAGATGTCCACATATAAAATGCCCAATATTTCCCAATCAAGTGGGGAATAATGTGATCCCTCACTGCATCACATATCGTCCTCTTTGTCGTGTTGTTCCTCTTCTTGAACTCTACTAACAAGAAGGGAGCAATAGTAGGGGGAATAGGAACAATTTCCTGAACTATATCCCATAGTTTGAGGTCCTCCAAGACAAAGACAATCCTGGCCTTCCAAGGCAACCAATTGATAGCTCGAGTAAGCCTATCCTCCACATGCATCTGAGATGCTGACATCATTGTTGACTACACTCAAATTGATGTTGCAACTGCAAAGAAATGTTGCCTCACTCCTATCAACATAGGTGTGAAAAGAGGCAAACAAACATCGAACTCACTCCTAGCAATATAGTTGTGAAAAGAGGTCGTGAAAAATCAACCTCACTCCTACCATGCAGGTGTGAAAAGTGAATGACGAAAATGTCCACAAAATTATCTAAAACCATCCACAAAAATATGCCAACAAGATTCCACTAAACTCGGTCAATGGATGTCCACAAAATATGCCCAAAAGGTGTCTAAAACATTCCCACAATATGTTGTCCAAAACTTAGCAGAAATCAACCACCAAGCTTTGATACCATGAAGATTTTCTAGGTGCTAACAAGCTGCCAACTAGGTCTGTCTTTGACCTCAAGTTGGCTCTAAGTTTCAATTGTCTAACAATGGTTTTCTATTGTTTTATAACAACAAACTGTTCATGAACTTCTTCGTTGTTTTTTTACGGTTACATAGGCCATTTAGGTGCTCTAGCATGTAGTTTTAGTCACCAAGATGTTAGCACATGCATACCAAAATATATGTACCACACCTAGAGATATTTATTGCTAAAAATATCGTTGTTCTAAACACTAACATACATGAAAATGAACACATGTATTTTTGGTCAACATGACCTTGGATAAACCCCCTCCAGGGAAAACCAGTTTGGAATATGAGTGTATATATGTGGATAATAGAAGGTGGAATACAACAAGTACAATAAATAGAGGAACTTGATACAATAGCAGCTTGAACCAAGCTACAGTACAGGCCCAACTGAAGCAAGTGCGCTATAGGATGGTGCACCCTCCATAAATGCGGTCAATACCACTGAAATGAAGCTCTCTGCCAACTGGAAGCTCTGATGGAGAAACACTCCCATAATACTCTGATACTAAGATGTAGCTTCCCATTGAAACATACCTCACTGCAAACTGAGCTCTGAAAGTCCTCCCTATTGATGATGCACCCTCCTCCAAGCAAGAACCACTCCACTAAATAAATGAGGACCTAAGTTTGTTGGCTGCCTTCATGGATAGAAGCGCCCAATATTTCCTCAAATCCAGCCTCCAACCTCATCCTCATGCTCTCTCTCAAACTCTCCAAGTGAACAAATGAGTGAATGAGCTCTCCTTCTCCCTTTGCGCCCCTCTTGAACCTCCACAAGGAAACCTAAATAATGGACATATGAGATCATCCTATCTCATGTCCAATCAATGGTTGAGATCATACCATAATAATATAACTCTCAAGACCACTTTGGGTTAAGTTCCCTAAGTTCACTTTATGTTTCCTAATTCACCCACAAAGTGAATTAATAGTCATTTAGGCTAAAATGACCAAATTTCACTTTTGACTTAAATCTCCTAAGTCAAAGTGAAATTAGACATAAAGTACAAGGAACGAAGTACATAGTACTTCCCACATGTGATTAGGATCTCAAAAACACATGGGGAATACTTCCCAAGGTACATAATCTCAACAGACAACACCTGTATACATAATTTCACTTCCATGTACCCTTGGGTATAATGGAGGCCCCCTAGGTTACCTAAACCCACTTTAGATAAGCCAATTGATTGTCTTGTTGATATAGTGCACCGAGAACAACACTTGGGAAGATTACTCTCTAGTACCTGTTATCCCCACTTTTTAGGGATAACTAGGAGATCATGTCTCAAGGCCCACAGGTCCTAGACATGGAGTATCGAGAGCAAGATTGATCTGATCATGGCCCTGGAGGGCCCACCTTTTCTTCTTCCATTGTCTTTGTCTTGTCAGTAGAAAAAGCATCCATCACCATCAACTTGGTCCTGTATTAGAAGAGGTTCTTGCTCCATGAGGTAATTGGTCCAGGTATCATGGTATATGTCACTTTTGATCATTGAAACCTTTGAATATATGCATCTGATTCCTTTTATCTCTAACAACTTCTTGGATCTTACACTTTCCCACTTGACCATGTTTGGGGGGATTGACAGGGTGCCCTAGAAAGCCTGTGTCTGTAGGTTTTGGTTTGCCACTGGGGAGATTTATGAAAATCCATCGTCCACTCCCATCATACTACCACTTTTAAATCTTGTTTCCCGCTCATATATCCCATTCCCCTTGTCCGGGCATTGGGTTGAACTATTTTCAGGACTGCACCTTACCTCGTGGGAAGAAGGGGCTAAAGGCCCAGAAGGTAAAAGCAAGCTGGTAAAAGATAAAAGACTAAGAATAAACCTCGATATGCTTCACCTAGGGATCCCTGAGAAAGCGATAAAAAGCTTCTCAACAAGAAACAAGAGGGACCCAAAAAAAATAATAAAACAAGACCTAATCAGAGGATAGGGGGTCTCATCACGAGCTAGCCTATTAGGTCCATGGGTACCTAACAGTATGACATTGCCACCAGCTGGTTACCATGCCAGGGTAGTGACTCTTGGTTGCATGGCCAAGGGAAAGGGGGTCTCATCACGAGCCAACCTTCTCATCTATGCGAAAGCACTTGTGGGTAACACTTTCAACTTTGGTCACCATGCCAAGGCAGTGTCCCCTGATTAGCTTTTGAACAAAAAAGAAAATAAAAGAATAAAGGCAAGAATAGGCTTGGAAAAAATGCATCCATGACAGGGACAACTCACCTTCTACAAAGGCACCCACATGTAACATCTTTACACCCTTGGCCATCATTGCACCCACATGCTTGGACATGCCCTGACCATACCACCCACTTTCATGGCTTGGAAGAGGTCTTTATGGGAAATTTCCCTTTTCTGTGGATACTAGCCCAATAGGAAGCCTTGTCCTTTTCCCCGGACTTGTATTGCAAGCTTGTGTAAACGTCTTTGAGATATTGACTGATGTATTAGGGGCTCTATGCATATGTTTAATAATATTGATGATGAGGTGTGATTGAAATTTCTATGATCCCTGTGACTGATGAGCCCATGGAGGGCATATCTTTTGATGTGCAGGACCATGCCCGACAAACAGGTACCATTTGGACTGGTACACATGGGGAGATGACTAGTTCGAACCTCCATGGGGCTGAAGAGCCCACCAAATGGATGATGAGACCCCATTAGGGGGCAAAGACAAGACAGAGCTTGATCAAGGGTTTTGCACCTAAGAGGAGGAGGATATTCCACAAGAGACACTCCGACAAGACTGGACCTAAGGGGAATGACCCCTTTTAAGTGGAATGCTAGCCTTGGAAGGCTTAGAACATGCCCATCTTCACCATGACGTCATCCAACTTCATGGATGGTTTTGGAGGCAGACTGGGCAACAGTGGCATGTTGGAGAGGCCCCTGGGGGGCTAACGTGTTGCTCCTGGATGTCTCATTTTCCCTAAAAAGAGCTAGCGCCTCCCTTGAAGGGGATTTTACTCTCTTTGCAGCTCAATTAGGGTTTTAATTTGACAATTTAACGTAAAAACAATGTTATTTTGGTATTATGGCCTTGTCGGCCTTTTTATGACCTAAAAAGTAAAATTAGGTCATTGATACACTATATATTGAGGGTTTTAACTCTCATTTTATCATGTTTCATCACTCACTCATTAGTGAGGTCTGATTTTTAGCGCCCTACTTGGGTATTTTTGTTGGTTTAGTGAGGCACAATTGTTGAAGGAAGGCATTTCTTGGCATATTATGGTGTTTCTCTTGAAGGAAGGTGTTACAACTAGGGTTTGCATGGTTATTTCTTGATGAATTGTAAGTATTTTTCTACAAAACTTCTTGATTGAATGGTTGTAGTCTTATTTTCTTACATGTATTTATAATTTGCTGAATCAAAACCCTAGGTGAGAATCACACAAGTAGGTCCTTGTCTCATGTCCCCTAATAGAGAAATTTTCAGCCATTGAAGAAGGAAGAAAGAGCCTAGCCATAACTACACTCTCATTTCTTCTTCTCCCTGAGCTAGTTGTACTTTCCAGAGGTCAAGAAGGAGGAGACGTCCCAAGCCTAGGTTATCTGAACCTTGGGCCATTTTTCTTCTAGGGTTTAATGATAGAGCCTTGTTGTAGCAACACTCTCCCTCATTGCACTCTCTTGTCTTGATTTATCTTTCATGCTAGCCGTTTTTTCCAAGTTAACCTAAGGAAGGAGGAGAGAGCACGAGGCCTTGCTTTAGAACCACTGGAGTGAGCCTCTCTCCCCTAGGGTTTTGATTTTGAGGCCCTTCCATAGAAACACTTCAAAACTCTTCCCTCTAGTCCTTAGCCATCCTCCTTCAACCCTTGCATCCTCTACTAAATTGACTCCATTAACCCCAAGGCACTAATCTTAGACCTCCAACGTTGAAGTAGAATTGGATCTAAAACACTCTCAAAACTTTTTTTGAATTGAAACCCTAACTACACTAACCTTAACCTACTAACCCTAAGTTGCTGACGTCATCCTTGGTTATTTCATCCATGATGCAACAACGTCTTGTTTTAAGAGTAATTGAATGGTGGTTTAGGCATTAATTGAATAAAGTGTCGATTGGTTACCTTGAATGCCACATTGTTCCAATATTTATTAGTGGAGTGTCATATCTTTTATTGTGATTAATAAACATTGACTTCGTCAACATTTATTTCCATATTGCTCATATACATTTATCAAATAGTCTTATGAAGTACTAACCCTTTGAAATATAGCTTGCATATGTTAGTTTGTTGTTTCTTTGTTCCAGGCAGGTGTTCTTCATTGGGGATTTACTTTATTATTGGTTGTTTAGCTAGGACTATCTTTTGGGTGGTGACTTGTGAAAGGGCAATTTTTCCTTGTCCTTTATCCCTTCCCCTTTCAAAACTCCAAGTCACCAGGGACATCTCCCCTGGTCCTAGCCTCCCTAAAGAGAAAGAATCTACCCATCTTGGTGACATTGGGTGGGATAGGTTCCTGTTACGCCAATTTGTCTTTCTACCTTATATCCTTTACTCCTAGCCACAAATTGTGCGATAACATTTTGGCGCTGTTGCTAGGGACACTGAGTCAGTTCTCCTCAAACGAAAAATCTTTTCGGTAAGCCTTGCCTCTAGAGTTTTATATAACAAGCTTACCTGGTGACTCCACTAGGATGTTTTCCCTTATCCTTTGATAGTTTCAGGAAAATTATCTGGCGACTCCACTAATTTTTTCAGGGTGCCACCTTACTCTCAAAATCTGTTATTTTTTCAAGTTATGGGATCATGGCACACTGGGAACAAATGTATCCGAGCATTGATTTCAGAAGTTTTCAAGGATACCCAAATTACTTTGATACAAAATGGCTAAACAACTCTCCAACATTTTTGGGCCTCCCAACTCCTCACATCGTAAATGTTTTGGAGTATTTGAACGAGATAAAGTTGGGAGGAGAGGATGCTCTTATAAAATTATTCATACTCACTCTTCCATCCTACTTGCAAGATCAGTTTAAGAGTTGTTGTGAAGACAGGGGTATATCATCTTTCATACACCTCATTAGTAGGTTCATTGACCTTACCAAACCATGCTGCCAAACGTATGAATATGCCCTTCATAATATCACAAAAGCCTTGGAAGATGGGGGATTCACTACTGAGATTATGGTATATCTAAGAAATTATTATCATGCTCAAAATCGAGAACCCTCTAATATGAAAAAAGAGATCCATGAAGAACATTTTCAACCCCTTGAAAAGGAGTAGGATTTTTCCCATGATTCAATAGAGTGTTGTGAAGACATGACTAAAGAAGTGAATTGTGAGGATCAAACACCAGTAACCGTTCCTTAGCCTGATGAAGCCCTCCAAGATCCTATCCCTCCTGCACAAGATGAAAAGAATGAGGTAAGTCATTTTCCTTTCCAGTTTTTTGATGATACCTTGCTCTATGACTCAGAGAGTGAAGAGGAAATGGAACCCTTGGAAAATCTTGATCCTCTATGTCTCAAGACTGAAGATGTGGAGGCAGATCTTCCACTCGATGAAGTTATCCGAACACTTGAAGCTCCTGCACAGGAAGGATTAAACAAGGTGAGTTATTTCAAAACTTTCAATGATTCTTTATTTTATGATGTAGAGAGCAAAGAAGTATTGGATGTTTTAACCACTTCATGTTATGAAGGAGATAATGACTTTGTTGATAATTTTGATGAATTCATACATGTCAGGAAACATGGATGGGATATGATTACATATTATGGAAATCCCATGTACGACATTGATGGTCCTTTCCAAAGGTTGCCTTTGCATTTATCACATGAAGTTACTAATAACTTTGACATATGGCAACAAGAACTTGACCTTATTCAGACACCCAGGGATGACCTAATGCTATGCTCTCCGATTAATTTTTGGTCATACCTTGAGGACTTTGATGAATATCCATTTGAGAACTTAGATTTATCCTATGAAGAAAGTTATCAACCAACGTCATGCTCAGATATTGATAAAAATGAGGAAGTTACTTCCTTGAAGCAGGATACTTGTGATAAGATTTTCCACCGCCCTTTGATCACTTTACCTCCCTATGTCATTGAAGGTGTGGTTTGGAAACATGTCCCTCATCACAAATATCCTGTAAGGAAAAACCTCATTCTGGATTTTAGGGGAAAGTTGAGTGCCTCAAGAAGAAGCCTATTATCACAGTTTTCCAACCTCCCCTTTAGGAATGGTCAGTCATCCTTTCAGTTTTTTCTAATCCCTCCTCGGGCCTCAAGTTGCGAAGACATCCAAAGTAGCCAGCATTCAGATTCCTCGAGTCAGTCTCCTGAACCTTTGACTTTTCACAATCCATTCCTGAGATGGATTGAGCACTCTCCTGAGAGTATGTATCAGGATCACTTTTTCCCTCCCACCCGCCTCCATGAGTTAAACATTCAGATTTCTGATGATATGATATATATTATAACCCATGACATTTTTGTGCTTGATTTATCACTCTTTTGGTTTATGATGAAGCACAAAGGCAGGTATCAAGGAACGTTGTTGGATTGGCTTCACTAGTTGTTTGACGACACCCAACATTCCAGCCAACAAGTAAGTACAAGTAAGAAGTTTGCTTTCATATTCTTACTCATTGATTGCTTTATTTTAGTATATATATCTATGTATGCTGGGGTGGCATTACCACCCCAATTTTGTTGCTAATACTTCTATCAAGATTGAGCAGGTCTGCAGGTTATGCCAGAGATGCTGAGGTTCTCATGCGCTCTACGGTGAGCACATGTCCCTGAGTTGGAGCCAGATGTTATCCCCACTTTTTGGGGATAACTAGGAGATCATCTCTCGAGGCCCATAGGTCCTAGACATGGAGTACCGAGAACATGATTGATCTGAGCATGGCCCTGGAGGGCCCACCTTTTCTTCTTCCATTGTCTTTGTCTTGTCAGCAGCAGTATCATCCATCACCATCGGCTTGGTCATGTATCATAAGAGGTTATTGCTCCATGAGGTAATTGGTCTAGGTATCATGGTATGTGTCACTTTTCATCATTGAAACCTTTGAATATATGCATATGATTCCTTTTATCTCTAACAACTGCTTGGATCTTACACTTTCCCACTTGACCATGTTTGGGGGGATTGACAGGGTGCCCTAGCAAGCCTGTGTCTGTAGGTTTTGGTTTTCCACTGGGGGGATTTCTGAAAATCCATCGTCTGCTCCCATCATACTACCACTTTTACATCTTGTTTCCTGCTCATCTATCCCATTCCCCTTGTTTGGGCATTGGGTTGAACTATTTTTGGGATTGCACCTTACCTCATGGGAAGAAGGGGCTAAAGGACCATAAGGTAAAAGCAAGATGGTAAAAGATAAAAGCCTAAGAATAAACCTCGAGATGCTTTGCCCAGGTATCCCCGAGAAAGTGATAAAAATATTCTCAACAAGAAACAAGAGGGACCCAAAAAAAATAATAAAACAAGACCTGATCAAAGGATAAGGGGGTCTCATCATGAGCCAACCTATTAGGTCCATGGGTACCTAACAGTATGACATTGCCACTAGCTGGTTACCATTCCAGGGCAATGACTTTTGGTCGCATGGCCAAGGGAAAGGGGGTCTCATCATGAGCCAACCTTCTCATCTTTGTGAAAGTACTTGTGGGTAACGCTGTCAGCTCTGGTCACCATGCCAAGGCAGTGTCCCCTAATTAGATTTTGAACAAAAAATCAAATAAAAGAATAAAAAGAATAAAAGAATAAATGCAAGAATGGGCTTGGAAAAAATGCATCCATGACAGGGACAACTTGCCTTCTACAAAGGCACCCACAGATAAAATCTTTGCACCCTGGCCATCATTGCACCCACATGCTTGGACATCCCCTGACCATACCACCCACTTGCATTGCTTGGAAGAGGTCTTTCTGGGAACTTGCCCTTTTCTATGGACACTAGCCCAATAGGAAGCCTTGTCCTTTTCCTCGGACTTGTATTGCAATATTGTGTAAACGTCTTTGAGCTATTGATTGATGTATTAGGGGTTCTATGCATATGTTTAATAATATTGATGATGAGGTGTGATTAACATTTCTATGATCCTTGTGACTGATGAGCCCATGGAGGGCGTATCTTTTGATGTGCAGGGCCATGCCCGACGAACAGGTACCATTTGGACTAGTACACATGGGGAGATGACTAGTTCGGACCTCCATGGGGCTGAAGAGCCCACCAGATGGATGTTGAGACCCGATCAGGGGGCAGATACAGGATAGATCTTGATCAGGGGTTTTTCACCTGAGAAGAGGAGGAAATTCCACCAGAGACACTCTGGCAAGACTGGACCTGAGGGGAATGACCCTTTTTAAGTGGAACGCTAGCCTTGGAAGGCTTAGAATGTCCCCATCTTCACCATGACATCATCCAACTTCATGGACGCTTTTGGAGGCAGACTGGGCAACAATGGCACGTGTGGCATGTTGGAGAGGCCCCTTGGGGGCTAACGTTTTTCTCTTGGATGTCTCATTTTCCCTAAAAAGAGCTAGCTCCTCCATTGAAGGGGATTTTAATCTCTTTGCAGCTCAATTAGGGTTTTGATTTGACAATTTAATGTAAAAACAATGTTATTTTGGTATTATGGCCTTGTCGACCTTTTTATGACCTAAAAAGTAAAATTAGGTCATTGATACACTATATATTGAGGGTTTTGACTCTCATTTTATCATGATTCATCACTCACTCATTAGTGAGTTCTGATTTTTAGCGCCCTACTTGGGTATTTTTGTTGGTTTAGTGAGGCACACTTGTTGAAGGAAGGCATTTCTTGGCATTTTATGGTGTTTCTCTTGAAGGAAGGTGTTACAACTAGGGTTTGCATGGTTATTTCTTGATGAATTGTAATTATTTTTCTGCAAAAATTCTTGATTGAATGGTTGTAGTCTTATTTTCTTACATGTATTTATAATTTTCTGAATCAAAACCCTAGGTGATAAGCACACAAGTAGGTCCTTGTCTCATGTCCCCTAATAGAGAAATTTTCAGCAATTGAAGAAGGAAGAAAGAGCCTAGCCATAGCTACACTCTAATTTCTTCTTCTCCCTGAGCTAGCCATACTTTCCAGAGGTCAAGAAGGAGGAGACGTCCCAGGCCTAGGTTATCTACACCTTGGGCCGTTTTTCTTCTAGGGTTTGATGATAGAGCTTTGCTATAGCAACACTCTCCCTCATTGCACTCTCTTGTATTGATTTATCTTTTATGCTAGTCATTTTTGCCAAGTTAACCTAAGGAAGGAGGAGAGAGCACGAGGCCTTGCTTTAGCAACACCGGAGTGAGCCTCTCTCCCCTAGGGTTTTGATTCTGAGGCCCTGCCATAGCAACACTTCAAAACTCTTCCCTCTAGTCCTTAGCCATCCTCCTTCAACCCTTGCGTCCTCTACTAAATTGACTCCATTAACCCCAAGGCGCTGATCTTAGACCTCCAACGTTGAAGTAGAACTGGATCTAAAACACTCTCAAACCTTTTTTTGAATTGAAACCCTAATTACACTAACCCTAACCTACTAACCCTAAGTTGCTGACATCATCTTTGGTTATTTCATTTGTGATGCAGCAACGTCTTTTTTTAAGAGCAATTAAATGGTGGTTTAGGCATTAATTGAATAAAGTGTTGATTGGTTACCTTGAATGCCACATTGTTCCAATATTTATTGGTGGAGTGTCATATCTTTTATTGCTATTAATAAACATTAACTTCGTCAACATTTATTGCTATATTGCTCATATACATTTATCAGATAGTCTTATGAAGTACTAACCCTTTGAAATATAGCTTGCATATGTTAGTTTGTTGTTGCTTTGTTCCAGGCAGGTGTTCTTCATTGGGGATTTACTTTATTATTGGTTGTTTAGCCGGGACTATCTTTTGGGTGGTGACTTGTGAAAGGGGAATTTGTTCTTGTCCTTTATCCCTTGCCCTTTCAAAACTCCAAGTCACCGGGGACGTCTCCCTTGGGCCTATCCTCCCTATAGAGAAATAATCTACCCATCATGGTGACATTGGGTGGGATAGGTTCCTGTTATGCTAGTTTTGATTTCTACTTTATAGCCTTTACTCCTAGCCACAAACTGTGCGATAACAGTACCTAGGTAATCAAGTAGTATGGATAAGGGTATGATTGGGGCCTTCATAGTTGGTGCAATGAGAGATTGGGATAAGTACTATTATTGGAACTTGCACATATATCAGAGAGCTAGTGCACCTAACACTTCATTTCCCTCGTGACCTTAGAAACCCCATATCCTTTGTTTCTAGTTAGTGAAATTTCGACATAAATTGCAGTATTGAGAATTTGGGAATGATGCCAATGCAATGATATCCTGGCAGGAGTACAACTCTACAAGGAGTAACCAAAATAAAATAAAATTGGGTCCTACCTACACCCTTATTTGAGACCTATCTCAATAGAATCCTTGAGGTGAGTTGGTTGTTGTGGTACTGCTCTCACCACTACTAGGCATTTATCTCAAAATACCTACGATGTAGTGTTGATCGCATTGGTACCTCTCCAATAATTTTTTTTTTGGACGCACATCTATATTGCCACCACTCAAGGATTAGATCTCTCCAACAAAGTCTCCACTCCAGAAACTTTGTTTGATGATTTGCAACACAAGATAGACCACAACCACTCTTATTCTCAATGAAATCTCAATGAAATCCATGACAAGCTAGCCAACTTGGAGTCACTACCCGACCAAATGTATAAAATCAAGGTGATGCATAATGTGATCCTCTCTTCACGATCCTCAGGTTATCAATGGACAAAACAACTTCCCCAAAAGGAAGGAGTTGGATCATCCAATTCCAGTGGGAATCACTCCACTCCATTTGTTTGTGATCATATGACTAACATGTGGTACATAATTCCTAAAGTCGATCTCAAAAAATTCAATGGATACGATCTAACAAGATAGGTCACTGAGATGGAACATTATTTTTCCTTGCATGGTATCACAAATGACTTGATGAAAATTTGAATGGGTATCTTATATTTGGATTTTAACGTTAGCAATGGTGGCAATTGAATAATAAATACCATATGGGTTATAATGCTTGGACATAGTTTGACTCAGACCTCTATGTATGCTTTGAAATTGAAACTCATTATTTGGGACGACTAACCAAGCTTAAAAAATTTGGTACAATCAAATATTTCATATCCGGTTTTGAGTAGTTGGCCATCCGCATTGAAGGAATGTATGACTATTTTTTGCAAGTAATGCTTTAACAATGGTCTGAAAAAAGAGATTCATGCATAAGTCTTAATGGCTCATCATACTACTTGGTTGGAAGCCTCTCAAAGAGCCTAGAAATCCCAAAAGGTGGTGAACATTCACATAAAAAAGACCCCATTTTCCCCCGTCTATGTCCCACTATTTCCACCCACCAATCCATCTCCATCCTCTCCACCTCTCAATATCCACAAGTCAACTTGAGCTGAAGTTGTTGAACGCCAACTTAAAGGCATCTACTACCACATTGATGAGAAATATTTCCTTGGGCATAAATGTAAGGAAGAAAAACTCTTTATGGCCATTTCAAAAGATTTTTTTGATGATGAAGCTGAAGTTATACCCTATGAGTTCCTTCATCCATATGTTGAAGACATTCCCTTGTCTGATACACATAATGTTGAACCATGTATTTTGAATGCCTTGATTGGTGTTTATACTCCCCAAACCTTCAAATTAATTGTCTACATCAAACATTGCAAAATCATTGTCTTAATTGACAATGGTAGCACCCACAACTTGATTCATCAATGTGTAACCTAAGAAACCCACTACTACATCCACATTGTGAACACATTATAAATCATGATTGGTAATGGAGGTTCTATGAAATGTGGTGACCATTGTGAAAACATGAGGCTTCAAATGAGTCATTATTCCTTGAAAACCCACATGTTTGATATTGAAATGGGTGGTTGTGACATTGTCTTGGGTGTTGAATGGTTACAAATATTAGGTCATATCATCATAGATCTCAGTGAGTTATACATGAGTTTCTAGCAAGAGGGGAATATCTACACTTTCAAAGGAATTATAGTTGGATGTCTAAATATCATCTACTCCTACCATATGGAAAATATTCTTAAAAGGGGGCATTTAGGAATTGTTGCTAAATTCCATGCCATTCAAGCCTTTGAGACACCTTTTCAACCCATTCATTCTAACATGCAGTTAGTATTTTCCGAACACCAATCTGTCTTTGAATTCCCTAAGGATTACCACCCTCCCAAGGTGAACATGATCATTCTATTCCATTCATACCAAGTAGCCTCCCACCCAATGTGTGTTAAGGTCCTAACCTGCACATAGGTAGATCAATGTATTCGAATGTAATAAAGGTCAATATTAATAAGGCCTTTCAATAAAATAGAATAAGGTGGATGTAAGAAGACCTAATAGAAGCTTCCGCTTCTAGAAGGATCTTCCTCTAGATGCTTCTCTTAATAGACATATTTAGTATAAATAAGGGTTGAGGGTATGAGAACCCTAGCTTGGAGATTATTGTAACAGAGCGTTTCTCGACTGGAGGTTGCCCCTCGAAGAGGCCTGTGAACATTGCTTTCTGAATTAAAGTGCTATTTCTATTGCTATTTCATATATCATTTCTGTGTATGGTGAAGATTATGTTGGATATTTTACTGTTATTCTGCCATTTCTAGCATTTTATTTATGTTCTGCATATTTTATATATCTGGTATCTTGCAAGTGGTATCAGAGCACTTTCCTTGGCAGAAATTGTGGGTATTTTTTTTAGGGTAGAGACGTATTCCGACATCTTTAAGCCACAAAGATATGTCGTTACGCGCATAAACTCGCGGTTGAGGGATTCATACACGTAGGAAATACAAGTGGTTCTTAAGCACACATCTGTTGGCCACCGTTATTACCCCTGTTGGTACCCCTTCGAGTGGTAGCGCATCAGACAACACCTATGTACAGATCAACCTAGATTTCTTGAAGCCCTCTTTAGATAAACCTATCGGCCGCCGGACTGCTATAGTGTCACCGAGAACAACACTCGGGAAGATACTCTCTAGTACCTGGGTAGTTGGGTAGTACGGCTAAGGGTACGGTCTATCCTCCTTAGTTAGTGCCCTGAGATATTGGGTCGAGTACTACTATTGGACCCCGCACGTATATCAGAGAGCTATAGCACAGGGAAAACCCTTGTCTATAGAACCCTTGGGGAACATAAACATACACATAAACAAATTAAACCGGTGAGATCTATTGTCGTGCATCTATGTTCGGGTTGCTAAGTAAATACTCTCTGGTTCAGAATTTGGGGATTTCAGCACTGCAGCATTCTTCAGACGAAAGTATAACCCCGCAGCTGTAAAAAAAAAAAAAAAAGTTTGGAAAATTTTTCACCATTATTTGAGACCTATTCCATTAGATTAATCTCTTCTCCCTTATCACACTCATCCATATCATTTTTCTACAAAAATTTCTGACCTCGCCCGCTCCCTAAATTTTTTCACCATTATTTGAGACCTATTCCATTAGATTCATCTCTTCTCCCTTATCACATTCATCCATATCATTTTTCTGCAAAAATTTCTGACCCCGCCTGCTCCCTTTTCAGTTCACCCATCCTCATGCCCCATACCCGTAGTTAAGAACTAGAGTCTCGCTTCAACACCTTGCAATATGGTTTCCTCGAGACCCAACAAGAAGTGCAACAACTCAGTGCTACTATTGCCTCCCGTGATGCATCCATAAATGCATCCGTAAATGTAGTCGTGCAATCCGCAATGGCGGAAGTCAAACACGAACTGACCACCCAGCTTGAATCTGTCTTTGCATCACTCTACACCAAACTCAAGATCCCTACCGATGACTCTTTTCCTGATGCACACAAAAAGACTGAAGGTGAAACTTCTTCCCATTCCTTTCAACCCCATCATTTTCAACAGGACATATGCCTTCCACGGGTGGACGTAACCAAATTTGATGGCTCGGACCCCATTGGTTGGGTCACCCAAATGGAACATTATTTCTCTCTACAACATTACAAATGACTTGGCCAAACTCCGGTATGGTGTTCTCCATCTAGATCAAGAACGTTGGCAATGGAGAAAAACTTTCGGTCAAGGGTATATTGCTTGGACCCAATTTGTGGCTGAGCTTTATGAACGCTTTGACACTGACACCAACCATTTGGGTCGTTTGAAAAAATTGAAGCAATCAGGCACAATAGAAGACTTCATAACTGCATTTGAGCATTTGGCTTTTCGAACAGAGGGCATGACTGATGCTTTCTTTTGAGAGTGTTTTATCAGTGGCCTCAAGGAAGAGATTCGGGCCCATGTCCTCGTGGCTCGACCTACGACTTGGGTGGAGGCTACCAAAGAAGCTAAAGAAGCACAGAAAATTGTTTCCTCTCAAAACCATAAGCCTTCCTTTATCCCTCGCCCTAAACCAGTAAACCCCACTACTCCCTCTGCCCCATTAAAAATCCAAAAATTGACCAGGGCTGAAATGGATGAACGCCAACTCAAAGGCCTCTGTTATAATTGTGATGACAAATATTTCCCAGGCCACAAATGTAAGGAACAAAATCTTTTTATGGCCATCTCTGAGGATATTCCAGAAGAAGATGTTGACACTCCCCTTGTGCCCAAGTCACCAGAAATCACTGACATAAACCCTCCCGAAGTGGAACCGATCATTTCCCTCAATGCTCTCACTGGATTCTCTACCCCCCAAACCCTCAAGTTAATCGGTTACATCAAGCACCGAAAGGTCATCATTCTGGTTGATAGTGGCAACACCCACAATTTTATTCATCGCCGCATTGCCCAAGAAACCCATTGCTACATCCATGCTGTCAACAATTTCCAAATCATGATTTCCAATGGTGGTTCTATGAAATGTGGCGGGCGCTGTGAAAATGTGCGTTTCCAAATCGGTGACTGATCCGGATTATTTTCGGCATGAAATGAGAGTGGAGATATAATAAAGAAATGCACAGAGATATTGAAGATATTCAATAATATAACAGAAATGTATCAGAGATGCAACCATAAACATAGATATACAACAATACACGATTTCTATTAATCAGAGAAATGTAGAGAGACTGTAAAAATACAGAGTGAAAGACTCGCTAGAATGGTGGCAGCTTATCTCTGAGAAGAGATGTGACGACTACTCTCATTCGCAAGAATATGGTTACAATGAGGATCTGGAGGCCTTTTTACAATAATCGGGAATGCCAAAATTCCTAGACATCCAAAAACCTAACCCTAGGAGATGAAGCGCCAAAAGTCATGTGGGCCTCGTTTGGGTAAGTTGGTGCATCAACTTCCCGGGGTTGTAACTTTTGCATACAATCTCTGTTTTAGGCGTGTGATAGCTCGTTGGAAAGGTATCGCCGAGGAGATTCATTTTGGGGGCTCAATCATGCCTTTGGTTATCATTGAGAATCTCGATCTCGAAAAAAACTTCATTTAGGCCCTCAAAATGGCCCCGGAAGTGAAAACCTGCTAAAAATAGTAAATTGCCAAAATGGCCAGAAAACTGTTTTGAGCCATTTGGAAAAGGTGGGTGGCCCCCAATATCCACCTGGATCAATGAATATCACCTAAAATCCCATATGTTTTCTATTGACATGGGTGGTTGTGACATTGTGTTGGGTGCAGACTGGCTAAGGACTTTGGGTCCCATTCTCATGGATTTTTAGAACTTAACTATGCAATTTGACCAAGGAGGCCACCAATATAAATTTCAAGGCATCACTGTTGGTTCACCTGAGTGTTGGGTATGTGTTATATTCTTTGCACGAGTAGTAGTGTCTGAGCGTCTGCGTCGGGCGCACAGGGGGGTTAGAGGCGCGGAGGGGGGTTCGGGGGCAGCGCCCCCGAATTTTTTTTCTTCGGGACGACATATTTCCGGGACCACATGATATTTAGGTGGTTTTTTTCAGCACATGGTTTTTGCCGATGGTTTTTCTATTTCCAGTTAAAGAATTAGGGTTTTGGACTAATCCAGGTCATTGGGTTAGGGTTTTGGATGCCGATGGCTCCTATATGTATATTGTATTGTAAACAATGTAACACAATGTATGAATATAATATATGTTGGTTTTTCCCGGTTTGGGTTTCCAGGTGAAAAATCTTTGTGTAATGTTTGTATTTGCCATTGTATCTTTTCTGTTCTTTTCTGAATATAAGTTTGCAATAGATATTGTACAAGGTTAGAATTTACATTGAGGTCATCAGTTCTCATCGCATGGAAAAACTGCTCAAAAAAGGTCATTCTGGTGTCATTGCCCAACTCCATGCCATACAAGCCACATAGATCCCACCAGTGCCCCAAGACCTCCAAGCTCTACTTTCTAAACATCAAACGGTATTTTCCACTCCCCAAGCACTCCCTCCTTCCCGTGGTGTCCATGATCATTCCATTCCCCTTGTCCTAGGAAGCCTTCCCCCCAATATACGTCCATATCGCCACCCCTTTGCACAAAAAAATGAAATTGAAAAAATGTTCCAGGAACTCCTTATTGCCGGCGTCATCCGTCCTAGTACGAGCCCTTACTCCTCTCTGGTTGTCATGGTACTGAAGAAAGAAGGTTCTTAGAGAATGTGTCTTGACTTTTGTTCTCTCAACAAACTAACCATCAAAGACAAATTTCCCATTCCTATCATTGATGACCTCCTGGATGAATTGAGTGGCACTCAATTCTTTACCAAACTTGATCTTCGCTCGGGCTATCACCAGATACGTATGAAAGAGGCCGACATTCCCAAGACCTCCTTTCACACTCATGAGGGCCACTATGAGTTTTTGGTCATGCCATTTGGTTTGTGTAACGCCCCCTCCACCTTCCAGAGCCTCATGAACCATGTCTTCCGCCCTTTTCTCCGTCATTTTGTCTTACTTTTCTTTGATGATATCCTCATCTATAGAAAAACCTGGACAGACCATCTTACTCATGTGGATCAAGTTCTCCGCCTACTCTCTCAGCACCAAATTTTCCTAAAATAGTCCAAATGCACTTTTGGTGCCTCAGAAGTAGAATACTTGGGTCATCTGGTGAGAAAGGATGGTGTCAGGGTGGACCCGAAAAAGATTGAAGCTATGCAAGACTGGCCGCACCCAAAGACTCTCAAAAGCTTGCATGGATTTTTGGGCCTCACAGGGTATTATCGCAAGTTCGTTAAGAACTACGAAAAGATTGCAACACCTCTGACGGCTCTCCTAAAAAAGAACTCTTTCACTTGGACTCTAGCAACTGCTCAAGCTTTTCAAACCTTGAAGATGACCATGTGCACCACTTCGGTTCTGGCCCTTCCCGACTTCACAAAGACCTTTGTGTTGGAATGTGACGCCTTAGGGAAAGGAATTGGTGCTATCCTTATGCAAGAGGGTCGACTTTTGGCCTTTACTAGCAAGCAATTGTCTGAAAAGAATCTGGGAAAACCCATTTATGAAAAAGAAATGTTGGCGATTCTGCATGCCGTTGAGTTGTGGCATCCGTATCTCTTGGGGAAACGCTTCCAAATTAAGACCGACCATCAAAGCCTCAAGTACTTTCTGGAACAACGCATTTCCTCCTAGGAACAACAAAAATGGGTGACTAAGCTCTTTGGATATGATTATGAGATCATTTACAAGAAGGGCAAAGACAATGTCGTGGCAGATGCATTGTCCCGGAAATATGAAGACGAAGGATCCCTTTTTTCTCTTTCCTTCATTGTACCCGATTGGCTCCAAGTTGTGCGCCGAGAATGGTTTCAAGATCCCAAAAGTTTGCATCTGATCCAACAACTGCAGAACAAGGCTTAGGCTCCTCTAGGGTACTCCTGGCTCCAGGATGAGCTTCGATACAAAGGCGACTTGTATTTAAGTAAACAATCCAAGCTCAAATCCACAGTGCTTTCTGAGCTTCATGCTACACCCACAGCGGGGCACTCAGGGTTCACCAAAACATATGACCGAGTCAAACGTTCTTTTTTCTGGGATGGTATGAAACATGACATCCGTAAGTTTGTCGCTGAATGTGAGGTGTGTCAACGCAACAAGGGAGAAACAGTCAAATCTCCAAGCACCCTCCAACCACTTCCGATTCCCCCTGCTATTTGGAAGGATATCTCTATGGACTTTATTACAGGCTTACCCAAATCGGGGAATAAATCAGTCATAATGGTGGTGGTGGATCGCCTTTCCAAGTATGCTCATTTTTCCGCTCTTCCCCACCCATTTACTGCATCCACGGTGGCTCAAATTTTCATGGACCGGGTCTTCAAGCTTCATGGCATGCCGCACTCTATTGTTTTCGATAGAGACCCAACTTTCACAAGCAATTTTTGGCAAGAGTTGTTTAAGCTACAAGGCACACAATTGCATCTTAGCTCAGCTTATCATCCCTAAACGGATGGTCAAATGGAAGTTGTCAACAAGTGTTTGGATACATATCTGAGGTGCTTTGCCTTTGAAAAACAACACCAGTGGGCTCAATGGTTACCCCTCGCCGAATGGTGGTACAACACTACATACAATACAACCACTCGCATGACTCCTTTTGAAGTAGTATATGGACAGAAGCCACCTTCAGTTCTCTCATACTTACCGAGTACCTCGAAGGTCCAGGTGGTTGACCAAACACTTGCAGTCCGAGAGGATATCCTTCGTACCCTTAAAGAGAACTTGGTCATGGCACAGAATAGAATGAAGTAGCAAGAAGATCAAGGTCGCTCTGAACGTCAATTTGCATAAGGGGATCAGGTGTTTCTAAGACTGCAACCATATAAGCAAACTTCACTCAAGGCCGAGCATTGTCAGAAGCTAGCACCCAAATTTTATGGCCCTTACACAGTTCTCAAGCGTGTGGGACAAGTCTCATATCAGTTAGCTCTGCCCATTCAGTCGAAGCTACATCATGTTTTTCATGTTTCATGCTTGAAGAAGGTGATTGGAACCAGGTGCCAAATTCAAACCAACCTTCCAGAGTTAGCTGAAGAAGGATCCATTTGGCTACAGCTAGAAGCAGTTTTGGACCAGCGTGAGCGTCACCTGCGTCAGAGAACCATAAAGGAAGTGCTAGTACAGTGGAAAGATATGACTCCAGTAGATGCCACTTGGGAACCAACCACCATTCTGCAGCAGTTTCCACATCTCAAGCCTTGAGGACAAGGTTGTTTTTAATGGGGCGGACATGTTAAGGTCCTAACCCACACATAGGTATATCAATGTATTCGAATGTAATAAAGGTCAATATTAATAAGGCCTTTCAATAAAATAGAATAAGGTGGATGTAAGAAGACCTAATAGAAGCTTCCGCTTCTAGAAGGATCTTCCTCTAGATGCTTCTCTTAATAGACATATTTAATATAAATAAGGGTCGAGGGTATGAGAACCCTAGCTTGGAGATTATTGTAACATAGCGTTGCTCGACTGGAGGTTGCCCCTCGAAGAGGCCTGTGAACATTGCTTTCTGAATTAAAGTGTTATTTCTATTGCTATTTCATATATCATTTCTGTGTATTGTGAAGATTATGCTGGATATTTTACTGTTATTCTACCATTTCTAGCATTTTATTTCTGTTATGCATATTTTATATATCTGGTATCTTGCAATGTGTTTCTATATTGCCATCCATTTACCCACAAAAATGAAATAGAAAATATAGTTTAGGAGTTTCTAGTTGTTGGCGTCATATGCCATATTACCAACCCTTATTCATCACTGGTATTCATGGTCATCAATAAAGAAGGCACTTGGTGCATGTGTCCAGACTTTTGAGCTTTGAACAAACTAAGAATCAAGGATAAGTTTCACATTCAAGTCATTGATGACCTTTTGGATGAGCTCAAGGGTGCCCAATTCTTCAACAAACTTGATCTCCACTCGGGTTATTGCCAACTTTGCATGAAGAAGGTAGATATTCCTTAAATTACTTTGCACACTCATGAAGGCCATTATGAATTTTGGCAATGCCCTTTGGCATTTACAATGCACCTTCCACCTTCCAACCTCCCATGAACAAAATATTTAAACCCTTCATGCATCATTTTGTCCTTGTCTTTTTTAATGTCATCTTAATCTACACTAAAAATTGGCAAGCTCATGTCACCCATGTGGATCATGGCTTACAACTACTTGTTGATCATCAAATATTTCTTAAGCAGTACAAATGTTCCTTTTGTGTGTTTGAAGTGGAATTTTGGGCCATAATGTTAGTCATGATGTTGTGCATGTGGATCCAAAGAAAATTGAAGCGATGAAGAATTGGCCTCGCCTCAAAAATCTTAAAAGTTTAAGAGTTTTTCTTGGTTTAACTGGATACTATAGAAATCTCGTAAGGAACTATGGTAAGATTGCAACTACCCTCAACACCTTGCTAAAAAGAAATGTTTTAGTTGGAATGACACTGTGCAACGGGTCTTCCAGTTCTTGAACAATGTTGTGTTCAACCCTAGGTATTGCTTTTTCCAACTTCACCAAGACCTTTGTCTTGGAATGTGGTGCCTCAATTAAAGGAATCAGAGTAGTACTCATGGAAGAGGGATGACCATTGGATTTTACCAACAAACAACTATGTGAGAAGAACTTGGGAAAATCAACTTATGAAAACAAGATGATGTCAATATTGCATGTTGTGGATATTTGGTGTCCATACCTACTTGAGCAACATTTCCAGTTTAAAACCGAACATTGTAGCCTAAAATACTTCTTGGAGCAAAGGATTTCTTTCCCCGAGAAACACAAATGGGTTACCAAAATTTTGGGATATGTCTATGATATAATTTATAATAAGGGAAAGGAGAATGTAGTAGCATTTGCTCTCTCTTGGAAGTATGAAGAGGAAGGGTCCCTCTTTTGAGTCTTCTTCATAGTAGTAGATTGGTTGAATGACGTCCGCAAATAATAGGTTAATAGATCCCAAGATCACTATCCTAATCCAACAACTTCAAATGGAACATTATTCATATTAGGGATACACTTGGAAAAATGAAGAGCTTTGCTATAAAGGGAATCTTTATTTGAACAAGAATCCAACATTTGAATCATGGGTGTTATCTGAACTACATTCCTCTCCCACAATAAGTCATTCAAAGTTTCGTAAAACATATGAAAGATCAAATGTTCATTTTGGGGGGAAGGCATGAAGAAGGACATACACACTTTCGTGGCATAGTGTGTCATTTTTTAATTGAACAAGGGAGAGACAACGAAACCTCTGGGGGAACTACAACATTTACCCATTTCATCATCTATATGGATCAAAATTTATATGGAATCACTGTGGGGTTACCAAAATCTAGCAATAAATCTCTAATCATGGTTGTGGTCAATTGCCTTTCCAAATATGTTGATTTTTTTTTCTATACAACACCCTTTCAAGGCCTATATGGTCGGTCAAATATTCATAGATAATATCTTTAAACTCCATGGCATCATGCACTCAATTGTGATAGATTATGACGCCACCTTCACTAGAAATTTCTAGCAATAGTTGTTTCCACTCCACGGAACTCAATTGAATCTCAACATCAACTATCACCCTCAAATTGATGGTTAGATTGAAGCTGTCAAAAATTGCTTGGAATGGTATTTATGGTGCTTTAAAGAGACAATCCCAATGGATCCGATGGTTATCTCTGATCAAATGGTGGTACAATACAACTTATCATGGTCCCACTAAAATTAATATCTTTGAGGTTGTCTATGGACACCCATCAGTAATATCCTACTTACCAGGAGTCTCTAAGGTGTAGGAAGTAGACAACACCCTTACAACTCAAGCCAACATTCTTTACACTCCCAAGGACAATATGGTCATGGCTCAAAACCAGATGAATCAACAGGATAATTAGTGTCATTCTGAACACCATTTGATGAAGGGGATCAAGTGTTCCCCTATATGCAACCTTATAAGAATGCCTCCCTCAAAGAAAACTACTACCATAAGCTTTCTCCTAAGTTTTATGGCCCCTATAAGGTCTTGAAACAAATTGAGCTAGTGGATTACAAATTGGATATTTCTAGCCACTCTAAAATTAATCCTTTCATGTCTCTTGTTTAAAGAAAGTGGTTAGATATAATTACCATATTCAAACTAGCGTTCCAAAACTAGATGAAGAAGGTTCCATTTGGTTACAGCCTAAGGCCATCCTCATCAAAAGAGAAAGACATATTTACCAACACACAATACCAGAGGTCCCGATACAATGGAAGGATACACACTCAAGGATGACACATGGGAAAAAACAAAGATCCTTCAACAATTTCCTCATCTCCAGCCTTGAGGACAATGTTGCTTTATGGGGGTGAGGGGCATGTTAGGGTCCTACCCTAACCCCATTAAGTATATAGATAGGTTGTTATGTACTAAGGCCATCTCTATTAAATAAGGCCCATGTAGTAGATATAGTGTGAAAGAAATAATTGTAAGAGGGATTACTAGAAGGTTATGCCTACTAGAAAGTTCCTTCATTAGAAATTTCTTAGGAGGTTAGGTATAAACTATATAAAGAAGTAGAAGCAAGGTAATGAAATGTCTTGTGAAGCATATTATAATTGGAGCTCTATTTAGCAGGAGGTGAGTCCCCTTCGAAGGGGCAAGTGAACATTACTTTCATCAATAAAGATATTTCTATTTCTAGTATTTTGGTTCTTGTACAACTGCTTATTGTTGTTATAATTTGTTATTTCTACTCTAAATCTTACTATATTGTATTATTTTTTCTTTGAATAATCTACTTTGCTAATAAGGAACACTACAAAACCCTGTTAAATTATCCCTTGTGCATGAATTCAATACAACATTAAGTGGTACTCAACCTTTGATCATTATCTCAACAAACATAGGTACAAACTTTCAAGGGCTTACCTCACCACCCACCACCTTTCCCATCACACAATCAAGCCAAAAACTCCCTACTCACTCCATGATTGGTAACTTGTTTTTGCATTGGGGTAGGTAGAGATGAATTAAGCTAATTTGACTTGAGTTTTATTTTTGTGTCGAGTGTGATGCACTATAATCTCTAATATTGAGTCTAATACGCTGATAAAACCCAACCCTCTCCCCATCCCTTGACCGGATATTCATGTTTTGTTATTATGGTTCAAATATCAAGATTTTCTTCCTCAAATAAAGTAAACTATTTAGTTGTGAAAATAAATCCAAAACTTGATAAGTTCGCCTGTCAATTTCATGTTTGACGATAAGAGAATACATGTTTATGTAGTTCCGATATTGTTGTAATTATTTTAGATAAAAAAAATTGTGTAGATAATTTAAAATCTAATGTTTTAGGTGAACCCATCACCCATTCTCAAGGAAAGAAGTATGAGATAAGAAAATGTTAGTTTTTTTAATTGCCTGTATTGTTGTAATGGTTTTAGATAAACACTACATCTAGAATTCAAAGTTTGATGTTTTAGGTGAATGCATTTCCCATCATCGAGGAAATAAGTAACACTTGTGTGCCACTTTTGTCATTAGAGGTTCAAATTAACAAACATACTAAAGCATGTCCTCTCCATGGAGGTGTGAGATAAGAGAATATAGTTTTCCACAATTTTTTATATTATTGTAAATATTTCAAAAAAAAATTGTGTATATTTTAAAGTTCAATATTTCGGGTAAACACATCACTCATCATCGAGGAAATATTTCTATAAAAAAGTTAAATTTGGATTTCTCATGCACTTGTATGAACAACATTAGAACCTGTGTTTCCTCATTGCAGGTCACAAGTTCAAATCAAGAGGGGGCTAGGGTATGTATACCTACACAGACTTTAGCAATCAAATCACTGCACGGAGGGGGTCCCTTGTCCCACAAACAAGGGGGTATCATACACCAATATGGTGTCTAGCTTGGATGTGACCTTAAAAATAGATTTTTATTATTATTATTAATATCATATAAACATGTTAACATAATACATAGATCATTTCCTTAGGGACATGATGAAACCATTGATATAAGCAACATTATCCTAGCTAAGGGTGACACTAAATTTAGGTAGTTTAGGGAAAGCAAAGGGAAACATTTCCATAAGACCATGAGGGGGAAAGGTATTCCTGTGATAATTAATATAAGACACTCAAATCCCGAATAGGAGGATAATGACAAATATCCCAAATCCAATTTTATCGCTAATAGAAATGATCAAGAAAATGACATTTCAGGGATTGCTTGGGATATTAATCCAACAAAAACTCACAAGACATCATATTTAGATATAACTACACTTAATGAGGGATGGAGAGGGAACTTCGAAAGAGAAAGTTCAAGGAGTGTTTATTCTAGAAATGGTAGGTTGGGATTATAACGAAGATAAAAAGGCCAAAAAACTAGCGAGGAAGTTTTAAGAAGAGGAAAATGGTCCAATTAAAACTAAGTCAACTAAAGGAACAATTCACTTCATGGGATTCGTTGATGACTTCTATAGGAAGGCTCTTCTATGTGAAGGCACAAAAAGTCACACATGGACCACTTTAGCACCATGTAGCTATGTACACCAACCCTTCCTACCCAACGTTGTAGTGCACACCCATCCAACATTATGGGATTGTGTCTATAATTAGGAATGACAAGAATTTCCCAATACCAATATGAAAAGTCAATCATCTTTGTAATAGAGTCTTGACACATTTGTATAAATATTCATACATACCTCTTATTATCTCTCTTGGGATATTTATCAACGAGAAACATGAATCCCCCTCTAGAGCTCCTTAATAATTTGACAAACATGATTTCTCAATCTCTACATCCTTGTTGCTTGTTCCATCTTGCATTTTTCTCATTCAATGATTAATGGGAGATTTTTATGCCATATCTTTGTTTCAAGTGACAATTTATACATAATCACACAATAACATAGCTAGATTTTTGCATGTTCATAGTTGTTTTTTGTAGTGTTCTAGGGCCTGAAATAGAACTACCATTACAACAATGGAAATAACCAAAAAAAGAGTCAAAATAAAAGAGTGAGGACACCTGCAAATCTGAGTAATAGAGGAAGATGTCTCTAATAAACACCATTAACTAGTTGGTTATATTTATAAAATTATATAAAATAGATATAAAAGGGGGAAACCTTGATATATATCAATAAAGTTGCACAACATTAACAAAACACTCACTTAAATTTCAATTCACTAATAAGAGTGATTAACCCTCTATTGTATAAAATAACATTTTTACAATATTAGAATATGAGACAACAAATGCTTAGAGCTAGAACATTATTATAAAATCATGAGCACACACAAAATAACTCATGTGCATATTATTAAATGTTATACAAATGTTTTAGTTAGGTAAAACCTATTTTTCTTAGAATTCTCTTTAGATTGGAGTTGTTCTCTACACCACACAATCTGGGTTTCGATGAATATGAAGGTTTGGAAGCAAAAATTTGTAAAGTTAAAACCCTTCAAGGCAAGAGTATAAAGAGTAAGTGGCAGTAAGAATATGATATCAAGGATGCATTGGAAAAAGTGTATCTCAAAGGTATAGTAGAGGTTTTGCATAAATACATAGGCTAGCTCATGATTCAATAGAAAGGCACAATAATAAGGTTCAAGTAAAACCCTAGTGGAGATGGCATGAATTATGTTTAGCGATAAAAATATTCCAGATATGTTTTTGGTTTTCTCAATACATATAATTTTATACTTTTCAAACAGGATTCCAACACAAGCAGTGTAGAAGAAGAGTCTACAAAGAAGCTTGGTCAAGATAAAACCCCAAGTAAAGCATCTCAAGATTTTTGGATGTCTTGCTTACAAGGATAAGCCAAAATATGGACAAGAAGTGTGTCTTTTGTTGGATATAGTGATCGATCTAAGGAATACAAAATGTTATAGTCAAAATTGAAAAGGTAATTACATGTAGGAAGGTTGTGTTCAGTGAGAACTTTGGGTATAATTAAATAGATATAAGTTGTGATCCAAAAGTTTCTCATTATGGATACTTGCACTACCTTGGGGTTTACTTCAGTAAGGTGGTCATTCCCTAGTATAGTAGGACCCCAAATTCATTGAAAGGCCCCAAGTTCCTGTAGATGGGCCATTGATGGTTGGCTAGAGGAGTTTAAACTAAGTAATAAGGGGAGGTTAAACCTATCAGTGGAGAAAAATAAATGAACAAATTGTGATCCAAATTGACTAGGAAAAAATTAAAAGGGTTAAGGTTGACATAAGTTTAAGAAGAAATGTACAAGGAAAATTAATTTAAGAGAAACAAAAATGCTATGTAATACTTAGAACCTACTAAAGGATTAAATAATATGAAATAAATTAGGTAAATGAAAGAATAAATGAAAAGAAAATGAAAAATCACAAGTTAACACACATGAAGCCCAAGTCTTGAACAAAGAAATGATGTGAGAATTTGACTTAAAGTTGTCAAATACAAATTCATATAGAATGCCATGGTTCAAGGAATATATAAAAGGATAAATCAAACCCCCATAAATATAGGTCTAAATCATCTATGTAATTGGGTACAAGTCGATATTGTTACCCCCCCAGCCCCCCTCCATGCCTAGGGGTAACTAGAGTAGATCATGTCTCAAGGCCCACAATAGATAATATGATCTACATCATGATTATGATGATCAACATGTTCACAAATGTCTGCCCAACAACCCCTCTAATTTTCCTCACAACACACATCAACTGAGGCTCATCACATTCAAGTAGCCCAGGATATGGGGCATGGTAATCCAACTTCACCATGAGGTATGGTTAGTCCTTTTTTCATGCTAGGTGTTGTGTTTAATTTATTGGGAATGTGGACAAGGATCATTGGTTGAATTTGGATAGCAGATTCCTTGCTATAAAAATTGTCTTGGTTGCCTTGTTTCACCTTGGTAGTCAGTTTTTGTGCCCTAGTCTCATGTTGTCATTGTCCAGGGAAAAGAGGTAATATCGGGGGGGGCTCCCAAGGGTAACGTTCCACTCCCGACCATACTTTTCCATCATAAATCCTTTCACATATCCTAAACTTCGGTTATGGATCATACTCTCGTGAGAAATGGGCTGACGGCCCAGAGGTAGATTGCAATTGTTATAAAAGAATACAAAAATAAAGTGAACATAGAAAATAAGTACCACCAAAATCCGGTCCAACTTGAGCTCTACTCATTCAGTGCTCGCCACGGTCCCAAAAAAGTAATGCTAAAGTTTAGAAACCCATAAAGGGGGACCCTCAAATTTGCAAACTATAAATGAAGTTGAGGATTTGAAAGATGGCTAATAAAGGGGTTTGGAAAAAGGTGGCATGAAAATATTGGGTAACTCAAGAGCAAGAGTACGCTCAACAAAATCACTCATAGATATGGACACCATAAGACATGAAGGAATCCCTAAACCATAACATCTTCACACTTACTCTTGATGGGTTTTACTTTCCCTTGTCACTCTTGAGACATATCCTTCTACTCGGGTTACTATTTTCATGTTTAGGTGGCACACCTAATAGGGATGGATGAAGGCCCTCCCATACTTAAACTTGGTAACCCTCACAAGGTCTTGGGCTTGGGTATACTTGAAGGGGATAATGGGGTGAATTGTTTGGATGACTTGTATCTTAGGCATCAACTTACTTTGCATGATTTAAAGACTAACATGTCTTATGAACATTGATTTACTTTGTCTTATATTCGACTTTGTTTTGAATGGCCCTGACATGGTTCTTTGAGGGACGTTTTGGGTTGTGCCCAAAACATTGTTCCTTATTGAAGTTGTTCAGTATGTGTGATGGAGAGAAGTGAGTCATCTGGTGGCTCAACACCCTCAGACAGTGGGTATCACATCCTTAGAACCTTGGACGATGGACATATGGGATTGGTTTGAGCAGTTTTGGTCAATATGCCACATACATGGGCTAAGAAGCCCATAGGCTGGGTAGAGCACCTGAAGCCTTTTTGCACAGAGGATGGAGGATGTTGCCTTTGGGGGCACTTTGAAATCACTTGAGGATGAGACTACACCCCTCTTGCACTTTGACGTGGCCTTTGGAGGCCTATGACGTCACTCTCTAGCCTTGATGTCATCATTTATGGATAGGGTTTGATGGATTTCATGGTTCTAGAGATGATTGGATATGGTTTGGGCTGAGGAGATAATTTGCCTCACACTCTTGTGCATTAGAGGCATTCCATGTGAGATTTGGAGGCCCAATGATTCACTCCTTGAGCCTTCACATCTCACACTTCAGCATGACAACACCTTTATAGCATATGATGTCACCCTTTTAGGGTTTTATTTCATGTATTTTTCATTTTTGGAATATTGTAGAGGCAAATTAAGGGGTCGATCCTCTTCTGTTTTGTAGTTGACAAAAATATGTGGACAAATTGGTTTAGGGTGGCCTCATATAAATAGTCCACCCTCACATTTCATTTTTCATCATCACATCTCAACTTTTTGAGAGTAACTTTTGAAATTTTCACCCTATTGGGATATCTATCTCTTCTACACTTATGCGCTATGCTTGGGGGTCAAATTGTGAGTGCCTTTGCTGATTTTTGGAGGAAATTTTCCGTAATTAGGGTTTTATCTCATGGTTTCTTGTTGAAGTAAGTGAATTTTTTGCAATTTAATTCTTATGTTATTTATGTTTCATGGTAAATGTACTTTTTCATGCTAGACATATTGCTTGGTGAAACCCTAAAAGAGGAACATAAGTGCTTCCTCCTCTCACAAGGTTAATTTTTTCCAAAATTTGTGAATGAATCATTGCTAGGGTTAGTATCCTAAATTCTTAAAGTGCTAGAACTTTAGAATTTTATCCCTAGACATTTGATTTTGACCTAGTTGAATCATTAAGAAGGGAGAAAAGGTTAATAGATACCAAATGTGCTTGCACTCTAGAAATCCTTCTCTTTAAGGTTTAAACCCTAAGGCCCTAATTTGATAGCACCTTAGAGTTTAAACCCTACCTCTTAGTTTCTTCTAGTTTAATATTCAATTATTGTTGCATTTGTTGTTATAAAGAATCCATAGCCCTAAGGCACTGGTTACATATCTCTCTTGTGGTTAAATTGATCAACAAACACTCTCTTTCAACTCTCTTAAGCTCTCTACTAACATTGCTAACACCAACTTTGACTAACTTGCTAATAAAATCGATGTTGCTGCAAAATTTTGCTACAACCACCTGATAATTATTTAATTTGTTGCATCCACTCATCTGTTGGTGGTCTAACTCATTTATAAATTGTATCTAACAATTGGATATTGCTCTAGTGGATTTGTGCTAAGTTTTCCTTGTCAATTGTTGCATTTCTTATCAACATCTATTGTTGTTGTTATAATTTATTTATTGTTGTTGTACTACTATTAATTTCTACAAATTCATAACAACCATAGAAAATTTTCATGTCTAGTGTCTTTAATAGGCATCTATTGCTTGTTTGAACTTGGAAATAATCACATACATGCTATAAAGTGTTCTTGTTCAAGGAAGGTACTCAAACAACCTTATACCTTGTATATTTCCTTGACCTATACCTTTTATTCGGTGATCAAGAGAGGGGGTGGTAGGATTGGCTACTATACTTGCTACTTTGATATCTTGAGGTCACCAAGGAAGCCTCCCTTGTGGTGGACCTATTTCTCCACTAAAATGTGAGAAGTTATTACTAAGGTGACAGTGGTAGGATCTTCTATAGTTATGCAAGATTTGGGTATCTTGTGGTGGGATTTTCCCAAGTACAAATCCTGCGATAATATATACATTGAGGATTTACTAAAAATTTGGGTAAAGTTCAAGGAACACATTGAGCACAAGAAAAATTCAAATTCACAAGTTAGACTTAAGGGTTCAATAGATGACATGCTGACAATAGTAATTTGGAATATAGCAAAGGTAGAAACTAAGATACAATATGATACAATGTGTATTAGGTGAAACATTTAGGGAAAAATTGATATTGTACAAGCATAGGGAATGTATATGCAACATTGATATTGTATAGATATAGGGCATGTATACATAATATGCAATCAAAACACATACACATAGAAGGGGTCTACAAGATTGTTTGACTAAGGAAAATACTAAGACTTTGCAGGTTCAACACAATGTTTAAAAAATACATCAAAGATGAGTTGTAAAAAATAGAACCAAGGTGATAACCCCTTTGAAGAGGATGTACTTTGGAATGTTGGTCATTATGACCATTAAGACCAAGAATACACCATGTGATCACTGATTATTGATCATTGTGATTGTTTATTGTTGTTGACCAAAATTTTGTCATCTATATTTTCCTGCTCTTGGATTCATAAAAGCCTTGATATCAAAAGAATAAATTTTTAAACTCTTATAAGTTCATTCTGCAACTCTCAATCTCAGCTTCACTATGCATTTTTCGGATCATAAATCCATTTCTGTATGCCTAAGTTATTTAAGATCTGGTCTAGAGATCCAATTTTGAAGAATCTTTCTAAGTATCATGTTCTTCTATCCTTTTTGAATTTTGGCTAAGTATTCTCATCACTTATTTCTCTCACCTTTCGCCACTATCCATCTCAAAAATCAACCATTTTTCTCCTTATCTCTCCACCCTGTCCACTCCCTTATCCCTTATCCTCCCATACTTAGCCATATTTCAAGCCATATTTCAATCTATGGCAAGGGGCGCACACTCACCACACTCATTCACCCTTCCCTCTCACCTTCCTCACCCCCACTCCCGCTATCTACATTTCTCCTCCCTCACTTCCGTCGTCTACATTTATCCCCTTTCCCCCTAAATACTCATCTCCTCATCAGTTTCACGGGTTGGTGGGAATTCATTTCCACCCACTTTCTTATTTCATGAGTTTGTTTTAACACTTAGCATTTTTTTCAGTTTCGCAGGTTCATGGGTTCGATCCCCCACTCTCCATTTTTCTTGACCTTCACTTTGCACCCCAAGTTTCATGATCATATTTATACCATCAGCCTTGTTGCGGGTGTTGAGCTCCAAAGTATCTCATTCCTCTTGTATGCGAGTCCGACCAACTGTTCCTCTACACTTAGTACATTTTTTATCATCTATACAATCACGGGTTCACGGGTTCATAAAAATTTTATATTTGATTTCCCTCTCGTCCGTCCCCGTAGCCTACAAACTACCCCCTCGACTTCCACTTCTCACAATTTTCCCTCCTCCCCTCTCATCCTATATCCCATACTTATCCAAATGATCAAAGCTATTCCAAGGCATGGAAACCAGTGAATGAGAATATGACACATGGCAATTAATGACGTAATGACACATGGCAACATACAATTTGCGACATATGGCGGCATATTATTGGTTATATTTGGAATATAATGAGTTTATGACACATGGGATATGAATTGACAATGACTCAGTGTTGACTGCGCATGTAGTGGATGATGATGAGATTCCAAAAAAATATTATTTTATTCGACAATTTTTCAAGGGCCGAATACTCCAAGCTCCATAATTTATTTTCTCATGTTTCTTATTAAGTGTATCAAACACTTAGTATTATATATTATGAATAATATAATATCCCAATGCATGTGGGATAGAATTTTAAACCAAAAAGTCTTTTTTTTTATGAAAGGAAGCACGAAATTCATCCAAGGGCCCACATTGCCCATCAATTTTGATCAACGGTGGCTAAGTGTTGATCTTGCGGAGGTCATAACTTGATCTCCAGATGTTCGAATCACACAAAATATATACCGTTGGAAAGGTATTTCAAATTAGAATACGTTGGTATAGGTTTCAAGTGCTGAAAGTTGATACATTTTTCTCAGAAATTAAAATATCTATCAACTACATTTTTAATGGGCCTGTGTGACAACTCAACTTCAAGAGAGATGGAATCAGAGATATGGAAAAACAAAGGAAACACATAACTCAAATTGAACGAAACTTAGAATCTCTATCTACACTTGCATTGATATTCAAAAAAAATTATCTTTTACGTTCGGCAAGAAGCAACCTCGAATAGATCTAAAATCTATCTATTTATACAAAAATCGTCTCAACTGAAAACTGTTGGACTTCCCACAATATCTACCTAAAAATGGAATACAATCTGAAAGAAATAACAACATACAAATATTGCTAAGTTTTGATTTGATGTGTTGGCGCTTCATCTGTCCCTTCATTTTCTTGCAGATGCACTCGTTTTCCTTTATTCTTTGAGCTGGGTACACATGTCCATTAAAACCACCACAATCATTGGCTTACTGTATTTTCCATCTGATTACATTGCCATCTATCCCTTCGAATGTGTTTACTGGGATAAAGAATTGCAGTTGAAAATATGGGGGTGGTAATTGGACATGTAGCTCAACGTTGGCTCGTTATGGGATGGATAACAGTTACAGGGAAGATTAATTGTTCACGAATAGGATGACATGGGGACAAGTGTCCAATAAGGAGGTGGGATGAGTGGATGCGAGAATGTATATGGTGGGGTAAGTGACGTGTAGAGAGAGGGGAAGTGTAGGTGGTGAGGTAGGAGAGGGAGAGTACCGGCGGAGAAAGTGGACGTTGTGTATGTTCTTTCATTTTCTCCCAGCTACACTCACTTTTCTCTATTCATTGAATTGGGTGCACATGTCCATCAATGCTACCACAAATATCGAAGGCTCAATCTTCTCACTCAATTCAAAGGCAAACATCTTCTTTTGTACTTGTGGCGAATTTTACCGGATGTTCTTTGCTTCATGGGCTATGACTTGATACTGTAAACTTGGGTTGACCAACAACTCATTGATTTTGAGTAAATCGATCTCGTTCATCTGTTGGATAGTGGACTGAATATTTTCCTTGTTCTTTTTGGAGATTTCTTGGCTCATATTTCAATCTGCCCCAATGCCTCTAAGATATTATTTCCTTCAAATTCAATCAATTTTTTTATTTACAAAAGATAATGCCTCTAGACAAACCTCCTTTGCTTCTCTAGAAATTTTCTTGCTTTTGCTCCAGATTTGTTTCTCGGACTTTCAAGGTCGTTTCTCCCTTCACTTGTTCGTAATGTGAGAAAGGGGCGAGACTAGGGATATTATCTTTCTGCCTCCATATTATAAATTCTTGAAACTTAGACCTAGTTGCACAAGTATCTTTTTCCTTAACATAAATACTTTCAGAGAAAGATTTATTGTCTGATAGAATTTATGAATAGCATATACCTTTTGATATAGCTCTTGTTGGACAACTTCTAGCTTTGCATTGATTTCTGATGTTTGTGTTTTGAAGTCAATAATATTTGTTTTTGTGTTCTATGTTTGGGCCAATTTGTCCTGCAGTTGTTCAATCAAATTGTCCTACTGAGTGATAAAAAATTTGTTGGTCTGTGAACTCTGGTAGATCAGCTCAAGATTATCCCGTAACTGTTTCATTTGATATTGATGACTATCCCTGATTGGTTCAATGTCTTGATTCATCCTATTTCTAACAGTCTTTTCTATACTATGTATCTCATTCTACAATTGTTCTACCAAGAGACATTTATGTTGCATTTGTTTGGTTAAATTGTCCACTAACCATTGATTGGCAGTGGAAAATCCCCTAGTGAATATGCAACTTCCTTTGCAAACTTAGGATCATCTTGGTCTTTCCCATCATACACCAATCTTTTCCTTTTAGTGACTACTCCATCCTTTTGGTGAGATTCTCTTTTTACAGTAGCTTTTTGTTTTTTGCTGAAAAAGAAACTTGAGGGAGGCATATCTTCAGGCAAGATAGAAGATCATCAACATGAATGAGCTATGTTGTATTAGTATTTCCAAAACTAGTCTGTAAAGGGGTTAATGATGGAATAGGGGAAATAATTGTTGTGGAATGTTCCTGACTTGTTGTATTTGGGGTGCTAGTACGAGTAGCTGGCGTTGAATGAGGAAAAACTTGTCCCAGATTCATGAAAGCTTCAAAATGAGTTAATACTTGTTGATCATTCAAACCTGACAGTGATGCTTTTATTTCTTGAAATAACCTTTCTGGTCTTTTTGGGACTTCTTCAACTTTGTGCTTAGTGGAACAACTTAGCTCAGATCCTGTGGGTTTAGCTTCCTTTGAAGAAGGCATGGGTTTTGACTCTCCTTGAAATATATTTGGCAAATTCTTTCATCTATGCTTTTGAAAACTGAGGAAACCAGCTTGTTGGTCGGGAGGTAGAGTCGAGAATCTGCTTTGAACTTCATAATATCTAACTCCCTTGAACATCTCGTCATAAGGAGAATCATCATGGATGTATCGCTTCATGTTGTATTGAGCCAAATGATTCTCCACTATCTTATGTGGATCATGTTTCTTGAATTCTATGTCAACTAGCTTGACATCTTCCAGCGTTGCAACCTCAACTTTAGAATGACCAAAATCTAACAATGTGAACATACCAACTTGAATGGGAAAAGTTGGCCAAACTTTTTTCTAAGATACTTGCAATTCCTTGTTGATGCCTCCTACTACTGTTTGGTATGCCACCTCTCTACACACCAGCCTGTCGGGTAAAAACTGTGGAAGGGAATTAGGAGGAACATAAGAACCAAATACTCTAATGTAGGAGAAATTATCCTCAATAAACCAGTTTGCAAGTGTGCCTAAGTTCCCCATAATCTTTTCTGAAATCCTAGGCAGTGGGTGGCCATAGATAGCCATGTGAATAGGTACCATTACACTGTGACATATTTCGTAAAAGAAATATTTGTCATTTTCCTCCCATAATTTGGAGTGGTAGAAATGTATTGGCTCAGAATTGGTCAGGGTCCAACTCCAGTTCATCAGGGGGAATGGGGTCATGAAACAAATGACATCCATAATATATGTTGACATGTAAAAAGGAGAAGGTTTCCCTTTCGATTTTGATGATTGATACTCAACAATTTCCATGGTCAAATTATCAGATAGCATTTTAGCCCAATTGAAGGTATAACCCTCGACTACTTCATTCATTATGTCTACCCACTCAACTGATAAATGTGTAGGGTTATTTTTCCCAAACGGGTGACAGAGAATCATGGCTATATATAACATATGAGCATCTAAGGACGTTGTGGAATACATACCATGAGCGTCGTCTATGAATTTTTCCATATGTCCCCACCAGGTCTTGATTATATCATGACCATTTCTATCATATTGAGTGCATTCTCTTCTCTCAAAATCTACCAGAAAAGTTGCATTGTAAGTATATTTAGGTGTAGGGGAAAGCTTATACATTACTTGTAGATTCTCCAGTCGGAAAGAGCTGACGACATTTTGCTGGTGGCTGATGACGCTTCTGGTTTGGATGTCAACATGTTCCAAATCCCAATTTATCATATCATTGTAGGGTATAATTTTGGGTTGTGCGACAATCTTATGCAGTTCTAACTGTGCTACCAATCTAAGCTTGGATGAAAAGGACTCATCGTCTTCCTCAATAGAGTCGTCTGGACATTTAATAATCTCATGCTCTAAGATATCAAAAACTTGCTTCCAAGACTTAATGGAATCCGTAACTCGCAGAGTTTTGTTTGATAGAACATCTACATTTGGATTGGAATCATCAAATGATGCATCAAGATTCTTTGCATATTTTGATGGCACCATAATCCTCAAGGAAATAGAATTATCCTACATGTAACAAGAGAAGTCTGTAAGATCTACATTGAATAAAAAAAACTGCTAATTGCAAATGGTAAAATGATTTTGAAATTTGAAGTGCTTTATTCATAAAGTCTATTGATCTTCGTATAGATCTACTGACGAATAATTTATTAAAAACTTAATGGAATTTATTACCTGGTGATTCACAATCTTTATTGAAATCATTAATCTTAATCAATCATAAGTTTCATTAATACTTCGACAATTCGACGTTCAGAATATTGATTATGACAGGTTAAAAATTACCTGAAGTTTGAAACTATGAAGTGATTAATTAATACTTAATCATGATTAACCTAAGTTATTAAATGTTTTATTAAATTTTTAAAACACTTTTTACTTTTTGTAATATTCATTACTTTGACGGTTTGATGCTTGTTAGAGCAAGATTTGCCTCACCCTATGCAATCTTGCAGAGAGGGCCTTACTCCATTTCCCTATCAAGACTCACTTTCCATGATTGATAAATCCAGAGACAAAAATATAAATCTTTTCCACTTGTACGCATCTTGCAACCTATACAGCAAGTGTATACGCAGGTTGCTCCACTAGAGCCCGCATACATCGATATTTGTGCCAGAAAATCAAAATTAAATGTTGGGTTTCCATGTCACGACATGATATCTTTGATCCTTGGCCTTCCATATACTGGAAATGTTTCGACTCGGCCTTTCAGTTGCATTTTGAAGGCTATAAAGAAGCCAATTCCAAGCTATGAAAAAGGGGAGAGAATTCAACTTTGAGAGCAAAGTTACTCTGGAGAAATTATTTACTTCATATTGAGTCTGCATCCCTTTGTCCTTTAAGATTGAACACAGTGTTTATCCCCCAAGATATTCCCGTATTGATGGAGAACCTCATTGTCTCCCTTCTATGAGCTTGCCTTTGGTGGAGGATTGAAGTGGTGGAGGCCCAGCTGGAAGGAACTTGGTTTCTCAGTTCCGAACTGTGCTGACACGAAAGTCTATAATATTTTCACTTCTGCTAATCATTTATTAATAGAAATAATTATTTCCCGTCCAATTGATATCTTGCAAATATATGAGTTATTATCGATGGGCATGTTTGTTTTGTATATTAATGGATTATGCTATTTAATGTGCTAACCTTTTATATTATCACTATATGCTTGCTTCGCTTGTTTGTTGAGAACTTGTTGCAGGTATAAAGCTTTGGGTCAAAGTGCTCAATGGTGGACATCATCAAACATCTGGACGAGGTAGGTCCCTTTCTTATCTCACTTGCACATTGGTTTATATAGCATGTTTATGGGAAAGAGTTGATTTATGCAGTCATACCTGTCTATTGTGGTTTACCCTATCCATAGAGAGATTTTCCTCATAACAATACTTTGGCTCTTTGTGAACTCAATCTTTGTTTAAACTCCCAAAGGGTAATCTCCTAGAGTGATGTGGCAGAGATGACGTCATTCTCGATGACGTGTCAATAAAATAGAGGTGACATGTGTCACTTGAAAACGTGTGAATCATCTAATGGAAATGTCAAAAATAAGTTCCACGTGTCATCCCAAGAAAATATTTAAAAGATGTGTGTCCTATGACATGTCCATAAGTCCTTTAGGAATACTTGAAGCGCGAAGCTCCGAAGCGACCGTTAAATATTTTCTTTTAAAACTCAGGCAACTTTTAAACTTCGGAGATCATTAGGATCGTTCGATCAAATTAGAGTAACTCATCAATGATAGATATTGTAAGTGCCTTATTCATAAATAACAACCAATGGATTTATAAAAGGAAATTCTATAAGTTTTTTGTTTTTTGGGTAATTTTTTTTATTTATAAGAGGTGAAATCTAAAGTTCAAAAGCTCAAAAATAACGTGTTCTAACATAGGCTCCATCTGGGGATTGTGGCTCCCTGTGAGGCGCGAAAGAATAGTAGACCAAGTGCCTTTATTGGGTAAATGGACTCATTATTGCTTTTTGAAAAACATTTTCTGGTTTTATTTAAGAATTAATCATACATGGAAAAATGAAATTATCAAAGTCCAAAAATCTTCAAAACATAATGACTGATCTCAAGTTAGGCGACTAAAAATTTCTTTTTCTTAAAATTGATTTCGGAATTGTTTAAGATAATGAAAATAATTTTAACTGAAATATCAGCTTCGATCGACTTTGTTCTCTTCAAGGTTAAGCAAACATAACATGTTTATTTAGGGAATCCCTAGTTGGTTTAGGATGCAACAAATCATCGGAAAGAGAACTAGATAACATATTATGGTATATAGATATGTATGACATCCTTACATATATCATAGATATTGCTTCATTGCTAGCGAGCTTGTTCGTACCTCGATGAAGTTATCTACTTCTCCCATTGAATTTCCTTTCACCACTTCAATTAACAAAATTATGTTTCGCTAAGATGAGGGCAATCAATATATGAATTTCCTTTCATCATATCTTTTGGACAAGATAGGGACAATCAAATTGTGAATTTCTTTTCACCATTTGTCTTATATTTTAATATTTTGAAGTGGGGGCAATCAATTTGTATCTAACATACAAGGGATGATATCTGTTTAAAATCTTTAGAATGAAAAGAAGGTCTGTCAATAGTTTTAGGAATACTTTTAAACTAACTTTCTTCCAATTTTCAATACACCTTCACCTTTAGGATAATTTTTTGGGGAATTTTAAATTTTTTAGGGGTCAACCTTGAGAGAAACAGTCAGTTTAAAGTCTGATAGCAGAGCTAAAATTACCAGGATTAGCCTAGACATACTTTTTCAATTAAAATCAAAGGAACATAAAGATTTCGCCTAATATTGTTTTGAAAATATGTTTTTAAGTTTTCAGAGTCAAGGTAAGTTTCTTTGTTTCTATGAAGACTAAAAGGAGGGGAAAGGGAAAAGAAAATCTGAAATGGATAAAAATGTGGGGATAGGTAAAAATAACCAAATCAAAGATTCGGAGGATCTGAAACAAAATATCCTAATCCCACACAAGTTTGTGTCTTTATTTTAGACTTCTTTCAAGTTTATTTATTATTTTTTTATTTTCATTTCAGAGATGGCTTTAGAATTTATCAACGTGACACTTCAAGTTATAATTTTATACATCTCTGATTTTTAGGTCAAGTGATAATATTATCATGATAAAAACTTCCTTCACATTCATTTCAAAAAGAATTTTTAAATTTTGTTTGAACTATAAGAAGAGTAGGAACTCATACCTTATTTTCCTTTTGAATTTCCAGCAAGGCAAATTATTTATTTATCACATGTTTTTAGAGAAATTAAATGCTTGAAAAATGAGTGTCGAGTTTTTATTCAGCCTCATTTCATGTTCAACAAGATCTATTTTGCAAAAAGAATGAAATACAAAATATCAAATAATGTTGTATAATAGAGATGATATGTGATATAGACGTTTTTTTTTTTTTTTTTTTGGTTTTAATGATGTCAAGAAATCATAAATTTATTGAAATATTTACAACACATGATCAAATGACTCAAATAATTTACAAAAAAAAAAAAAAAAATTGCCAATGTCAATCCAATCCGATATATACAATGGAAATCTAAAATGTAACTACTACATGAAATGTTTTAAATAACGCACGTTGATAGGGCCTCGATAATATCTCCATTGAGATTTTCCAGAGAGAATGAGTTTTTTTTCCTCAGCAGGTGCAATTTTAAAAGGCCTGAACCAGAGATGATCAAATTTTCCATGTTTCCCTGCATCTTCCTTTCTAGCTTCTCATTTTAAAACTAAATCGCCATGAAGAAACTCCATGTCTTTAGATTTTTTTTATCAAAAAGGGCTTTCATATTATCTTGGTACTTTTGGAGCTTATCATTGTTAAGAACCAAATATCAATATAGCATAGAAAAACATCAGAATAAGTACTCAACGCCTTGAAAAAGGGAGAATTCCAGATAATAAGCCTCTTTGAGGGGGAAACATCCTTATACACCACATAAATGTCCAAGTACAAGATGATTCCAAATGAAAATGTCTCCCTGGTATATATGGGAGACTGGGAGGTACAATTACAACTAATGGACCTAAGGCGACATAAATAAAATAACATTACTAATGTAATATTCTCCAATTAAGGGGTAATGTTCCACTCTTTAGGGATTAACATGCCCCTCCACTTCAGACAAGTATTGTACGCAACGCTTGAGTAATTTTGGATGATTTTGTATAAAAGACTCATCTTCCCAAGTGGAATATTCAACAGAAAGTCTCCTCCACTTAATGAGATACTTTGAAATGGATCTAGTCCTCAGCTGGCGAATTCTTGTGTCAGTCATGGCTTCAGGTTCCAATATGATTTTTCCTTCCTCGTCAAGTTCTGGAAATATATTTTGAACTAGGATCTTGTCACCTATAACCTTCTTTAAGCATGAAACATGGAAAACTGGGTGTACTCGTGAGGATGCAGGCAACTCCAATTTGTATGCCATAGTACCAATATTTTGCAACACCTCATAGTACTTTGGTGATAATTTATTATCCTTCTTGGCTTCCTCTAGGGACATTTGTTTGTATGGTTGTAGTCTTAAAAACACCCAATCCCCTACTTCAAAACTTATTTCACTACGATGTTGATATGCTTGTTGTTTCATGTGATTATGTGCCATGGTAAGGTTGTCCTTTAAGATTTGGAGAACTTG
>ML790917.1:233105-279348 GCA_009831015.1 Picea engelmannii | reverse complement strand
TTGTGTTTGTTTATCAGAGACAAAGCAACAAAGGTAGCCTTCCAGACATTTGTTCACTATCTCGGTTTGTCCATCAGATTGAGGATGATAGGATGAGCTATGAGCCAATTGAGTACCCAAACAAGAAAATAATTATGTCCAAAAATGTCCAGTGAAGATAGAATCTCTGCCACTTACAATAATCTTTGGGATTCCATGTCATTTTTGAATTGTCTCTATGAATGCGGTGGCAACTGTACTGGCTTTGAAGGGATGAGAGATTTCACAAAAGTGTGCATACTTAGTTAGTCTATCAACAATCACCACGATGACACTCTTTCCTTCAGACTTCAGTAACCCTATGATGAAATCCATGGAAACCTCCTCCCAACATTGACTTGGGATGGCTAATGGTTATAAAAGACATGCAGTCTTAATTGTTTCCACCTTATTTTGATGGAAAACCAAACATTCTGCTATAAACCTTTGAACATCAGTTTTAAGGCCATCACAAAAAAATTCATTCTTGATCCTATGGTAGGTTTTCAAAAATCCCGAGTGCCCTCCGCCGGGAGAGGTGTGAAATTCCAATAGTACATTTTGTTTGAGTTGGGATTTCTTACATAAATATAAGCGATCTTTGTACCATAGGGAATCATTTTTCCACGTAGATGTATTTGATGCATTGGAATCTTGCTGCAACCTTTGAATGAGATTCCATGCATTTTCGTCTTTCTTCTATTCATCCCTTGCTTCTATTATTCAATCGGGTTGGATGATCGAGATAGAACAGAGAAAGGCCTCAACATCTTCATTCGTTCTTGAGAGTGCATCTGCCACAACATTTTTCTTCCCTTTTTTACAGATGATTTCAAAATCATAACCCAATATCTTGGTCACCCATTTTTGTTGTTCTTCTAAAGATAGTCTTTGTTCCAAGAAGTATTTAAGATTATCATGATTTGTTTTGACCTTGAAGTGCCTACCTATTAGGTAACGGTGCCATTTCTTCAATGCATGTAGTATTTCCATAATTTCCTTCTCATAAATGGGTTTTTTTAAGTCATTTCCCTTGAGTGGTCGACTTTCAAAATCTAGAGGCCTTCCTTCTTGCATTAGGACAACACCAATGCCATTTCCCGAGGCATCACATTCCACAATAAATGTTTTTGTGAAGTTTGGTGTGGTCAAGACAGGAGCTTTACACATCACCTTTTTAAGTTGTTCAAAATCTTTAGTTTCCTCTGGAGTCCATGAAAATTCATCCTTCTTAGTTAGTGTCGTTAAAGGTGTTTTTGTTCTCCCACAGTTCCGAACAAACTTGCGGTAGTAACCTGTCAAACCCAAAAATACTCTAAGATTCTTCAATGTTTTGGGAATCGGACAGTCCATCCTGGACTTAATCTTGTTAGGGTCTACCTTGACACCTTCATGAGATACAATATGACCCAAATACTCTACCTCCTTCACTCCAAAGAAACATTTGGACGGTTTGGCATATAGTTGTTGTTCCTTTAGTAGTTGTAGAACCTTGTCAACATGTCACACATGATCCTCCCAATACTTGCTATAGATTAGTATATCATCAAAAAATACTAACACAAATTTTCGAAGGAAGGGATTGAAAATGGAATTCATCAACCCTTGGAATGTGGAAGGTGCATTTGTAAGGCCAAAAGGCATGACCAAAAATTCATAACAACCTTCATGAGTTTAGAATGTTTTTTTTGGGATATCTTCTTTCTTCATTCTAATATGATGATACCCTGAACGGAGATACAACTTTGTGAAATAGATTGCTCCATACATTTCATCTAACAATTCATTAATGACAGTAATGGGAAACGTATCTTTAATAGTGATCTTGTTGAGCTCTCTATAATCTGGACACATACTTCATGAGCCATGTTTCTTGAATACCATTACCACCGGTGCAGAGTAAGAATTTTGGCTAGGTTTAATAATGTTATCCTCTAACATTTCTTCAACCATACGCTCAATTTCAATCTTATGGGCATTAGGGTATCAGTACGGCATGATGTTAGGAGGAACACTCCCATAAATTAGGTGAATATCATGATCATGATTTCGAGTAGGTGGAAGACCTTTGGGAATATCTTCAAATACTTTGGAATGCTTATCAATGATCCCTTGGAGATATAGGGGAATAGATGGCTTAAATGTTTGAACATCTAGTGAGAATATTTGTGAAATAACACCTTGATGCCCCTTTTTCAATAATTTTGTCATGCCATTAGAGCTTATCACCTTACTGGGTTTCCTTGTGATACCTCTTAACTCAAATTTTTTTCCTTCCAATGAAAATCTCATGAAAAGTTCTTGAAAATCAAAAGCCATTGTTCCTAATGATTGTAAACATTGGGTTCCTAGTACGACATCAGCACAAACCATGGGTATAGAAATCATTGGACTATTCATTACATATTCCCCCATAGTAATATTGATATTATTTCATTTTACTGAGCAATTGATAGTTCCTCCATCTGCAATCATTACTTAAAACTCTGGCGCTGGATATACAAAGAAATTAAGAGATTTGGATAATTTATAGTGAATGAAATTATGAGTACTACCATAATCAATTAGAACTATTACCTTTTTCTTTTTTATATAGCCTTCGATCTTGAGGGTTTGAGGAGTGTTAATTCCAGCCAATGCATTACACGATATCATGGGAGCCAACTCTTAGGAAGAATTCGCTTCTACGTTTTCATCTTGAGATGGTTGTTGTTCTTGTTCCTGTTCTTCTTCCTCTTCACAATCTATGTAGAATAATTTCTTCTCACCTGACTTATGTCCCTTACTGTACTTGTTGTCACAATTAAAGCATAAACCTTTTTCTTTTCTTTCCTCCAATTGTTGAGGTGTCAACCTTGTAGGTTGAGGTGTTTTAGAAGAAGGAGCATTATTCTCTCGATAGATGTTAGGATTAGTCCTTCTAATAGCCATAGCCATATTTTTACTTTCAACATTTCTTGCCACCCTAAATGAATTCTCCAATGATTTGGGTTCCCAAAGGCGAACCTCATGTTGAATGGTATCCTTTAAAGTTCCTATGAATACACCAAACAAGTGCTCATCTTGAATATATGTTACCTTTATATTCAATCTTTGGAAGTTCTCAATGTGCTCTATAATTGAACCCTTTTTCTTGAGATTTATCAATTGGCTAAAGAAGGTATTGCTCCTTGTATCCTCATAGTGTTCTATCATTTCTTCTGTAAAAATTTTCCAAGTGACGAGTGATTTGTGAGAACAAATCCATCGATACCATACAAATTGATTGGGTTCTAAATATAAAGAAGCAATTCGTACCTTTTGTGTATGTGGCACATTATGTAGATCAAATAATTGCTCCACCTGAAGTATCCATGTGATTGGGTCCTTGCCATCAAACTTCCTCATATCGATCTTAGGAACATGGTTGGTCTTCAACCCAAAGTTGGAGTTTCTCCATTCTTGATTCATCTTCCTTCTATCCTCATCATGAATTTCATGGGATACATTTTCACTTTCAGGTGTCCTCTGTATTAGGAAATTTTTCAATCCTTCCATGATCTCCCTTTTTAAACCATCCATATTAGTATCTATTATTGCCTCCAATTTATCTTTAGTTGAAACCATCATCCCTTGTGGATCATATTTTGTCATTGCATTCTTTTGTAATTAATTTATGTCCCTACGCATTTCGTCACCTTCATCAAGAGTCCAAGTAGGACTGTCTGGAGGCTTATTTGGTGTAGAAGTTCCTATTTTTGGTGGCATGTTGTCCAAGTATCACTTTTAAACCTTGATTTTGAGGTGGTTCTACTAAACAATCTTTCTTTTGTTGTATCTCCAATTTTTTGGCCCTTCTGGGTATGAATTTTTTTTTTTTGTAGATCTTTGATATTTCTTCTCTGCAATGTCACGGGTCTAATCAAAATTGGATGTGAAAAGTGGAATTTGTGGTAACTTCCCCACAAATTGATGATTTTTGGCCTTTCCAGGATATCTAACTTGTATAGCGTGCCCCGCACAAAATAATTGATATAAAATTATGAAAATTGTACCAGAAATACTACGAACTGTCCACTATCCAATGCAACCAGCTCACTCAATTTGGATACTCTAGGAAGAAGTTATGATTGTTTTACCTGGAACGTCTGCTTGAGACTAGTCAATAGGACTAGTCAGATACCCTATCTTCCACAGGGTGTATCTACAAATGTAAGATTACCTAGAAGCTGAAATTTTTATCAAAGATACCTTAATAATTTATGTGAATAACTCCATATTTCAGGGTCTGAAACGTTACAGAAAAAATTTTATAGTGAAAATTTCGTGATGACTCAATTCATGATGATTCCAGAACCCTATCTTACACAGGTTGTATCTCCGAAAATATAATGCCTCAGGAGCTGAAATTTTAACCCAACGTACCCTGATTTGTCTACTAAATATCCTCCAAGGGGTTCCTTCTAAAACGTGATAGAAAAAAAAATTATAGTGAAAATTCCAATGTGTCTCAGATGTAGCAACGAAACCCCAAGACCTTGAGCTCTAATACCATATGTTAAGAACCAAATATCAATATAGCATAGAAAAACCCCAGAATAAGTACTCAATGCCTTGAAAAAGAGAGAATTTCAGATAATAAGCCTCTTTGATGGGGAAACCTCTTTATACACCACATAAATGTCCAAGTACAAGATGATTCCAAATGAAAATGTAATATTCCCCAATTAAGGGGTAATGTGCCACTATTTAGGGCTTAACGATCATCCACTTCTACTATGTTTTGTTGAACTTCGATGATTTGATTTATTCTTCTCGTAACATCGTTTGGCTATTCATTTGCATCCTACCAGAGTTTCATTATAGGAAGAACGAGATTAATAGGAAGAATAACATCAGTACCATAAACTAGTTGGAATGCATACATACCTAGAGATTTTTTGGTGCCAATTCAGTTTGCCCATAAGGCGTATTTTAAGTGTATATGTCAATCTTTTTTGTTTTCTGTCAAAACTTTCTTGATTATAGTCATCAAACCCTTGTTAGATGATTCAACCAACCCATTTCCCTAAGGATAATAAGTTGTAGAATGACCTAAAATAATATTGTGTTTATGACAGAAATTGATCATTGCAATAGATTTAAAAGCCTGAGCATTATCGGTAACTATTTCCTAGGAAAACCAAATCTTGCTAGGATGTTTTCTTCCAAATATTTTATCACTATAGAATCTGTAGCATTCTGAGTTGGAATGGCTTCAACTCATTTCGTAAAATAATCAGTAGCGGTTAGAATCCATCTATGTTGAGCACTTGATTGTGGATGAATTTCTCCAAGGAAGTCTAGGCCCCATTGTTGGAAAGGAGCTTCAGCTTTTACTGGAATTAAAGGTAAGGCGTGAAGATTTTGCTTAACAACAAACAATTGGCATGAATTGCAACCTCTGACCCTTGCATTTACATTAGTAAATAATTTTGGCCAATAATATTTTGCCCTTAAAATTTTGTAAGTTGTTTCTCTCCAGGCATGATGTCCTCCACATACTCCTTTATGAAATTCATCAATGACACCTTATGTTTCAGATTCTATCAGGAAACATAACAGGAAACCCATAGGGTCTTTCCAATATAGCTTGTCATCTATAATGCAATACTTAATTGCATTTAGCTTTAAAGTTCTTTCTTTAGAAGGAGTCATGTCATTTGGACGTTGAAGAGTAAGGAGGTATGTAACAATATCATTGTACCAAGAAGAGGAAGAAAACTTATCTTCAATCTGAATTATAGGTGCTTGATCATCAATTTCCTTTATATCTAGAAGAGAATCATGAGACTCGAAGTTATTCATTCTGAGTGCTCCAAAATTTGATTCGGCTAACAGCCTTGCCAAGCCTTGACCTTTCACAAGTTTGGTTGGTTTGACTTGTAAATCAATCTCTTTAATTTTAGCCAACCATCTGCCTCTTCTTCCATCACTGTCTGGCTAAACCAAGGTATCTTTAATTGCATTTGTTGGTACATAAGCAATTATTTTGGAGTGCAAGACATATGTTTGGAAAACCTTGAGAGCCTTCACCATCACATAAGTTTTTTTTTTCAAGAATATCATATCTTAGCTCTGCATCTCTGAGGCTTTTTCTGAAAAATACTATTGGCTATTTGAATCCTTCTTCGTTCTTTTGAAGGAGCATTGTTGCAACAATATGTTCAGAAGCAAAGGAGAAGATTAAAAATCATTTTCTGTAGTCAGAACTTACCAATATTGGTGCTTATCCTATGGATTTCTTAACACACTCGAAAGATGCTTTGGCTTCTGCAGTGCATTTTACATCATTGTCCTTTTTTAGCATATCTACAATCAATTTGATTGTTTCAACAAAGTTAGGAATAAATCTCCTCAAAAAATTGATCTTACCTAAAAAAGATTGAATCTCTTTTCTATTTCTAGGAATATTAATTAGGTCAATAGCCTCAACTCGTTTAGGATCAACCTTAATTCCATATTTTGAAACTATATGACCTAAAAGCTTACCTTCCTGCATGGAAAAGTGTGATTTTTTGGGGTTTAGAGACAAACCAAACTTTCTGCACTTTTCAAAAGTTTGTCTGAGGTGCACCAAATGTTTTGCATCAGAATTGGAAAAAACTATCAGATCGTGTAGATAAATAACAACAAATTTATCTCTCTCACCGCTGAATGCGCTATCCATTTCTCTTTGGAAAGTTTCTCCTGCATTCATTAAACCGAAAGGAATTTTATCATACATAAAAGTTCTCCATGGAGTAGTAAATGCAGTCTTTTCTCTATCATCTTCATGAACAACAATCTGATTATATCCTAAGAAACCATCAATCATAGAAATTATGTTAGCCCCTACTACATTGTCTAAGACATGGTCCATTTTTGGGAGCGGGTAGTTATCTTTAAGAGAAGACTGATTTAGGTTCCTAAAATCAACACAGAGTCTTATCTCACAGTTTTTCTTCCTAGCGAGGACCAAATTGGCCACCCATTCAGAGTATCTGAGGGGAACAATGATTTTTGCATCAAGGATTTTTTTAACTTCCTACTCTATTACTAGCAGAAGAATTGGGTTTATCTATCTAAGATTTTGATTAAAAGGGTTAATACCATGTTTTAAGGGAATCTTGTGTTTAATAACAGAAGTATCATAAGTTTTTAAATCATCATAATACCATGCAAAAACATCTTTATACTGTTTAAGTAACTCGACATATTTACTCTTTATTTAAGTCGGAAGATATTTAGAAATTTTGACCATCTTAGGATTTTCATTTGTTCCTACGTCACAATCTTCGACCTCTTCAGGTTGAGGTCTCAAAGTATACTTTAAAGGTATATCATCTTGGTCAAATAACCTTTCCAGAGGGATAAGACCTCTGGGAATCTGATTGTTTTTAAGTAAGATCATGCGGTGATTTGCAATTTTATCTTGGAAATTTTCCGGATTTTCTCCTTCTTGCATAATCCAAGCAGGATCATTCTGATTTTCTTGATCTATGTGGGTCTCATAAAAATCATATACCATTTCCAAAAACTACTTGATTTTTTCATCATCTTCAAACACCTGTCAATGGTGAACATTGTTTGGAATCGAAAGTCTATGTCTCATCTCAATATGATATTTCAGCTTCAAAACAGTAGGTGGTATGAAAGTCACAGCAGATTTGGCTAAAGAGTCAGCTTGTTGATTTTGCATTCTGGGAATAGAGTGGATATTAAAAGACGAAAATAAATTCTATATGATATCCCAGGCACAATTTCTATACGATATCAATCTCTGATGCTTATCTTGATATTGTTTTTTATTTGTTTTATAATGAGATCAGCATCACCATAAACTATCAAATGTTCGATTTTTAATTTTCCTGCAGCTTCTAATCCTAAAACTAAAGCTTCATATTCACAGACATTATTGGTATAATCGAAATCCCATTGTAATATATAAGAGAAAGGAATAACATACTCATCACCTGGTGCCACAAATAAAACTCCAGCTCCTGCTCCTTCACAAGATGAAGCACCTTCAAAGAACATTTTCCACATCCCTTTTCTAAAATTCATATTTTTCTTTGAAATTTCTATTTTTTTAATTTTCTTCTTCTATACATTCTTCAAAATCGTCATCTATGGATAACATACAATTGTTTGAATCTTGATCAACAACATATACTGGATAGTTATTAGGGTTATGAGGCTAACTTACGATATAAGCAAGTCTAGTTTCTATGTATAATCGAGTAAATTGTCCACCAAAAATTGGAATTGTAGCATACGTCATGTCTAACTGAACTGATCCTCCTAGTTGGCACCCCAAGATATGGATAGAAGCATGCCATACTTGGCAGGAACATCAGCGACAACCACATCCATAAGAATTCTTTTTCACTGGAACCTGAGCAAGATTTACAACTAAATATTTAATCATACCCAGACACTTAACCTTTCTTGAATCAAATGAGTATAAATCTTTATAAGGTCTGGTAATTTCAAGGCCCAATTTTTCCATGATAATCTTAGGCATTAAATTATGTGAAGCTCCTGAGTCTAACATGCGGTTGTGAAGTAAATGATTGTGCACAGTGAGTGTAATATAAAAAGGAGCAACAAAATCCTTATTATTTTCAATGTGTGGTCCAAACATGATTGTAGGTTTCTCATCCTACTAATTGATAACATCGACTTGACATTCAACATCAGAGAAATTTATTGCTTTTGCGATTTTCTTTTTATAGATTGGATTTCTAGCAAGTTCAACCAGAGGCATTGGAATTTTAATTTTATTTAGTTCATTTTCTAGATTGAAAGTTCCAATTGATTTTTCAATTTCCCTGGTCTGAAATTCTGCTTCTTTATTTTCTAGCTTCTTAGTCAGTACTGCTTTCGTTTCAACTTTCTTTATTCGTGCATCTTGTGTTTCAGTTGATGGTTTTGTAACTGTTGCCTCATTTTCTTTGTTTCGTGATAAAATATTTTTTGGTGGAATATTTGTAGAAGTTTTTTCTCTTGGCCTCAAATCATATTTATGTTGAAGCTCAACCATTATTGAATCAACCTGACCTTTGTATGTATAGTGTCCCAAATTGTTGATATTTCCATCATCATTAAACAGAGATTACATATCCAAGGATTTCTTATAATCTTGTTTGGTTAGGTGAGGCTCAATATCATCATCATTGAGGTTGTTTAGGTCTTCATCTAATTCATCATAATCTTGCACCTCGTCTCTCTGTATGAAATTTCCAGTTTTAAAAGGAGCTTGAATATTTTGTTCCTCATTTTTTTTTTTCCTTTGTTGTATCTGAGGATTAGGATTTCTATTGAATTGATTTATAAATTATGGATCAAGTTTGTCTTTTTCCATTTCCATCCTAGAAATTTTGTTCGATACATCTTTAATATTTTTTTCCATCTCATCCATTTTTTCCTCTGAAAATTTTCCAGATCCAAAGGGCCCTGCATGTTCTTTAAAACGCTTGGTTTCTCTTGTTCCCATATCAACTTCAATTTTCAACTTCCCAGATGCCATCATATTTGATTCAATCTCTATAGTAACATCTTTCATCCCTGCTAAGTAGTGGATCTTCTTTCTCTCAAAAGTAGAGCGAAATCAAAATCAAAAGCTCCTGCAAAAGTGACTTTTGCAACTGGTTGGAAAGGTTTAACTTCAGCCGGGATTTTGTGATAAATCTTATTAAATATTTGAATGAATTCTAGGACTGACTTCGATGTCTTCTTTCTCAAGGCTCCGAATTCGGTTAAGTAATAAAGATAATCTTTTTTCTCACCCCATTGCCTTATGAAGGAAGTTTCCATGTCATTATATGATGGTATAGAACCTACTGGAAGTCCTCCGAACCAAGTTCTTACCTGTCCTTCAAAATTTTGTACTAATAGTCTCGTGTAAACATCCTCATTCTCAACACCACGAATATCAACAAATTGATTGAAAAAGTCTATATGTTTTGTTGTTGTTAAATCCCCTTTTCCCATGAATTTAGAGAGGCTCTTCATGTAATTTTGACGCAAAACATGCAGGATAGCAAGAAGAACTAAGGGAGCATATCTAGTAGCGACCTTGGAAAATATCCTTGGAGTTTTAACAGGTATATTTTCTTGTCCACCAGCCCCTGCACCTCTGGCACCTCCAGCACCGACCATTGAAATTCTAGGAGACAAAATTTGAGGACTAAAGAGGAGATTATCAAAAACTTCATAACACTGATCTACTGAAATTTTGACTACTTCGAGATGGCGTGAATGTAGTTCAAGAAAATGATCGTGAGGAGATGGAAGATATAAATGAGGGGGGAAAAGAAAACTTGAGCTTGGTTTCTCAGATTTACCAGATGTATAGATAGGAGAAGTAGTAGGTGATGAATCTGAGTATAAAAAATAATCTACAGGGTTTTTGGAAACATAAACTTTTACTTCACGAATAGAAAGAATTGGTTGTGTACTAATGATAGTAGGGATTGAAACGGATTCTTTATTTTCATTGGTAAAATTATCTATCAATGAAATAGGGATGGTTTGGTCAATCTCAAATTTTATTTCAGGAATAATTACTTCTAGAGTTTCTAGTTTAACTTCAGACTTACTTATTGATGCTTCTGCAGAATGAGCTTGTTTAGATTTTTATTTAAGACTAATTTCTTCAGTGGGAATATTTATATTAACTTGCGTAACTCTAGGTTGATAGACCTTACCTGCTGATGCAGAAATTTGTCTGAGATATCCCTTCAGTTTCAACGATTTTTCGAGATCCGAAACTGGCCTAGTCTGCTTTTTGTTTGGGTTTTTCCTGGTATTATTTCGACTGAAGGCCAGATTTGCCTACAATGGAGTCGTGAGGTGAAAAATGAACCTTTCCACATATTCAATCTTTATTTACCATAAAATACTAAAATTTAAATATGCCATTCTCCCAGGGGAAAAATGATTTCGTTTCTCCATCCCATGCAACGACGCCAAAAATATGTTGTTCCTGAGATTGATTCTAAGGCTCAAAGAATAATGTCAGGCATCAAATCTTTTAAATGAAATTTTTTTATGAGTGCTTTATTCTACCTTCAGTTTTCTGAGAAATAATCTTTAAATGAAATTAATGATAAGATAATACAGAGGTTGTATCTCGTTATCTTAGTCGCAATTATAATGTCAAATGATGTAGAAATAATTTACAAAACTATTAAAACAAATTCAAGTATCAATTACAAATAAGTCTCACCTTGTTTGCAGTAGAAGAAAAGTAGAAGATGCACCCTTGAAAGGAGATAAAAATGCAGTAATTCACATAGGTCACAGGTCTTGTTTAATCACAATAATAACAGAGGAAAAGTTGTTACTGAATGAACTTCTAATATATTATGATCACAGTAGATGTAGTACTAAATTATAATCATTCACTCTTCAAGAACTATAGAAAGAAATTTAGAGAGATGGAAACACAGAGAAAACACATAACTCAAATCAAATGAAACGTAGAATCTATGTATGTACTTGTATTGATATTCAAAAAGTTTTCTCTTTAACATTCAGCAAGAAGCAACCTCGAATAGATCTAAAATCTATCTATTTATACAAAAATTGTCTCAACTGAAAACCATTGGACTTCCCACAATATCTGCCTAAAAATAGAATGCAATTCGAATGAAATAATAGTATGCAAATATTTTTGAGTTTTGATTTGATGTGCTTGCGCATCATATGTCCCTTCATTTGCTCGCAGATGCACTCGTTTTCCTTTGTTCTTTGAACTGGGTACACATGTCCATTAAGGCCACCACAATCATTGGTTTACCGTATTTTCCATATGATTTTGTTGTCATATGTCCCTTCGAATGTGTTTACTAGGATAAAGAATTGCAATTGAAAATATGGAGGTCAGTTGGCTCGTTATGGGATGGCTAATAGTTATGGGGAAGAGTAATTGTTCACGAATAGGATGACGTGGGGACAAGTTTCCAATAAGGAGGTGGGATGAGTGGATGTGAGAATGTAGGTGGTGGGGTAAGTGACATGTAGAGAGAGGGGAAGTGTAGGTGGTGAGGCAGAAGAGGGAGAGTGTCGGCGGATAAAGTGTACGTTGTGTATGTTCTTTCACTTTCTCCCAGCTACACTTGATTTTCTTTGTTCATTGAATTGGGTGCACATGTCCATCAATGTTACCGTGAATCTCGAAGGCTCAATCTTCTCATTCAATTCAAAGGTGAACATCTTATTTTGTACTAGTGGCATCTTTTCTTGGATCTTCTTTGCTTCCTGGGTTGTGACTTGATACTGTAAACTTGGATTCACCAACAACTCAGTGATTTTGAGTAAATCAATCTAGTTCATCTGTTGGATAGTGGACTAAATATTTTCCTTGTTCTTTTTGGAGCTTTCTTGGTTCATTTCTATTTCAATCTGCCCCAATGCCTCTGAGATATTATTTCCTTCAAATTCAATCAGTTTTTTATTTACAGAAGATAATGCCTCCAGACAAGCCTCCTTTGCTTCTTTGGAAAGTTTCTTTCTTTTCTCCATATTTGTTTCCCAGACTTTCAGGGCCATTTTTCCTTTCACTTGTTCATAATGTGAGAAAGGGGCGAGACTAGGGATATTATATTTTTGCCTCCATATGATAAATTCCTGAAACTTAGACCTAGTTGCACAGACATCTTTTTCCTTGACATAAATACTTTTCAGAGAAATATTTATTGGTTGATAGAATTTTTTATGATGCTTCTGATTTGGATGTCTACGTGTTTCAAAGCTCGAGTTATCATATCATTGTAGGGTATAATTATGGGTCGTGCGGCAATCTTATGCAGCTCTGACTGTGCTACCGATATAAGCTTGGCTGAAAATGACTCATCGTATTCCTCAACAGAGTCATCTAGACAGTTAATAATCTCATGCTCTAAGATATCAAAAACCTACTTCCAAGACTTAATGGCGTATGTAACTCGTGGAGTTGTGTATGATAGAACATCTGCATTTGGATTGGAATCATCGCATGATGCATCAAGCTTCTTTGCAGCTTTTCGTGGTGCCATAATCCTCAAGGAAATAGGATTAGCCTACTTGTAACAAGAGAATTTTGTAAGCTCTACACTGAATAAAAAAAACTGTTAATTGCAAATGGTAAAATAATTTTGAAATTCGAAGTGATTTATTCATAAAATCTATCTATCTTCATATAGATCTGTTGACAAAGAATTTATTAAAAACTTAATGGAATTTATTACCTGGTGATTCACAATCTTTATTGAATCATTAACCTTAATCAATAATAAGTGTCATTAATACTTTTACGGTTCGACATTCAAAAGATTGATTATGACAGGGTAAAAATTACCCGAAGTCCAAAACTGCAGAGTGATTAATTAATACTTAAGCATGACTAACCTAAGTTAGTAAATGTTTTATTAACTTTTTAAAACAATTTTTACTTTTTGTAATATTCATTACTTCGGTGCTTTGTGAACTCAATCTTTGTTTAAACTCCCGAAGGGAAATCTCCCAGAGTGACATGGCAGAGATGACGTCATTCTAGATGACATGTCAAGAAAAGAGAGGTGACACGTTTCACTTGAAAACGTGTGAAACATCCAACGGAAATGTCAAAAATAAGTGCCATATGTCAACCCAAGAAAATATTTAAAAGACACGTGTCCTATGACACATTCGTAAGTCCTTTAGTATTTATCATGAGTGACTATCTTCAGGACTTCGGAGTTTTGGGGTATTTGTTGTTTAGATTTTTTGGAATACCCAAAGCTCTGAAGTGATCGCTAAAGATTTTCTTTTAAAACTCAGGCAGCTTATAAACTTCAAAGATCATTAGGACCGCTCGATCAAATTAGAGTAACTCATCAACGATAGATATTGTAAGTGTCTTATTGATAAATAACAACCAATGGATTTATAAAAGGCAATTCTCTAAGTTTTTTTTTTGGGGGTAAAAAAAAATTGTTTCTAAGAGGCGAAATCTAAAGTTCAAAAGCTCAAAATTATACGTGTTCTAACATAATGTTTCAAGAAGAAACTTGTACAGAAATTTCAAGAGAGGAAGAAAACTCTAACTACTCAAGTAGTTAGAAAATCTCTTCTTAAAAAGAGAAGAGAGGCTTCATCAAGGGTTCCAATAAGGAGTATTGTCAGAGGGCAGGGTAGAAGATCAGAGGAAGAAGAATGTACAACCATGGATACACAATCAAGCTTCTGATCAAAAGAAAGAAATCTCCATCTTCTCCATTCTTTCTATTCGTCTAAACCACTTCTCATAGTTTTATGCTTGAATCTCAGAGTTGGGCACAAGGCTGATTTGTTGATTGTTTTTTCTTGTATTATTCTACAGACTTTTCTTGTATGATCATGGAGTATTTTTAGCCACATGCATGACTTTAAAATTTTTTGTAATGAAGAACATTTTTCTTGAATAAACTCCACAAAGAATTGTTTCAGGGTTGATCTTGACTGTATCTTGTAACTTTGAGTTTTAAGTATGAGATATTTGAGGTTGACCTATCAAATTCTCTTTTGATCTTGATAGCAATACTCTTTTAAAAAAAATTGAGATGGTAAAATCATTCTCTCCTATTTCTCATGAAGAAGATATGGATGTGTTTATATAGTATTAAGAAGATTGTGTGTGATGTTGATCACAATTTAATTCTGATGTTGAAGCCCTCCTTCAATCTTTTCTTATTGTAAAAATACTTTTGTTGCACGTAAAGATCATATTGGGTTATTGAAGAACCATTTTTATATAAATCCAAGCAATAAAGATTTGAGGTTTGTTGCCTAGCACTCTCCCTAATCCAATATATTCAAAGATATATATTTTATCCAAAGAGGAGAACCGCCTCTCTAAAAACGAAGGGGGACTAATGTCCTCATGAGGTTCTTGTTTCGATCTTGACAGATCCAAGCATCAATAATTGTGTGTGTATATTCAAGCCTTTATGTAAAGACAAAAAAAATGACAAAACATACATTGTGTAGCTTAGTCCTTATATTTAATGTGATGATTGACATGTTGATTATGAGCACTACAAGTACAATAGAGACATATTGGGGACCATATTTATTTTCAATTTATTTGAGGAACCAAAAATMTACATAGCTCAAAGTTTAGAGAAGAAGATTCAAGAAAAWTKTTGTTTATTTTAAGCATGGCTCACCTTTTTTGTAATTTCAAAAAGAAACGAGAACTTAGAAGCACCAAAGATTCGAGAGAATGAACTCCCTGGCAACTCCATTGAAAAAATTCAAAATGAAGGGTTTCATTCATGTCATAATGTTTCTTTATATTCTTCATCAAGCCCATCAATGGCTTTACAAGACTCGGAAAAAGGGAGAAATAATCAAAGAAGGAGACAATTTCATAATACCCCTTTAAATCTATCAAAAATAGACTTTCAAATGCCCAATATTCCTATTGAAATTTTTTCTACATTCTTTGGGGATGCTTCAAAGGATGCAGAGCAACGTTTGATTAATTTTAAAGGTACATGTTATGATTTCAACCTCAATGAAGACAATGTTACATGTATATTATTCTTACAAACTCTACGAGGGAATGCTCTTGAATGGTGTACTTCATTAATGCCTAACTGCATTACCAATTGGGATGTGTTAGAAGATTCATTTGCAGAAACGTTCATCCCAAAAGTGCATTCATATGTTTTTGCTGGTGATTTTGCTTCCTACCCATCCTCTCTCAGATGGAAGAAAGATAATGAAGTCACCAATTTTAAAAAAGAATATAATCAAAGAATGGATGAAATTTCTAAGATGAGTCATGTTGTTGAAGAGGAAGATGAAAATTCCAAATTACAAGAAGAAACTTTCAGCCTCCTATATACTCCATATGTAGAAATTTCAAGCAGCAAAATTGAAAATGAAATTGAGGAGCCTCTACCAAATAGACAAGAAGATTCCAACCTTGTAATAGATGATGAAACATCACAAGAGAACTTGAAACAAGAAGAAATGATGGAATAAATGAATCTTGAGAAGAATGATGAGATCACCTTTACAAGAAAGAATAGTCTTTTCAAGAGATTTTTGATGAATCGAGAACCTTGGAAGTGAAAGTAAATAAGGAAAAGGACGAATGTATTCTTATGTTGAAAACTCATCAGCCAATCAAAGACAATAGTATTCTTGAGTACCCAAGAATTGATTTCATTGAATTATGGTTCCAGAGAATTGTTGGCCAAACAACGCAAGCAAATCTTCACCATATTTGGTATAATTTTTCTCCAATACATATTGAGAGTGCCCCTAACTCATCGGTACAAATCCCAACATATCTCAAAATTTTGGAGTTCATTCCACAAATCAGATCAATGCCTAAATGGCTCCATTGGAAATGTTCCTATACCTATGGTTCCCTTTTCTTTCAAGTAAGTTAAGGTAGGTAGATCATATATGTACATAGTTTATTTCTTCAGTGAAAGTTTTTCGCAATAAAACAATTGCTAAGTGGATGTTGAAATTTGAAGATAACTCCATGAAAGAAGAAGAATTGCAAGAATATATTTTGAAGATGACTTCATATCCCAATGGAGAGGGTAATTGGTATTGAGATTACGGTGTTCTCAACAACCCAGAGGGGGTCATTGTCCCGAAGTTGGAGGCAGTTGTTGACCAAAATTTGGTCATCTATATTTTCCTACTCTTGGATTCATAAAAGCCTTGATATCAAAAGAATATATTTGTCAACACTTATAAGTTCATTCTGCATCCCTCAATCTCATCTTCGCCATGCATTTTTCGGATTAGATATTCATTTTTGTAGGCCTAAGTTATTCAAGCTTTGGTCCAAAGATCCAATTTTGAAGAATCTTTCTAAGTATCATGTTCTTCTATCCTTTTTGAATTTTGGCTAAGTATTCTCATCACTTGTTTCTCTCACCTTTCACCTCTATCCATCTCAACACTTAAAGATTTTCCTCCTTATCTCTCCACCCTCTCCACTCCCTTATCCCTTATCCTCCCACACTTAGCCATATTTCAAGCCATATTTCAATCTATGGTGGAGGGCGTACACCCACCACACTCCTTCACCCTTCCCTCTCACCTTCCTCACCCATGCTCCCGCTATCTACATTTCTCCTCCCTCACTTTCGTTGTCTACATTTCTCCCCTTTCCCCCTAACTACTCATCTCCTCATCAGTTTTATGGGTTGGTGGGAATTCATTTCCACCCACTTTCTTATTTCATGAGTTTGTTTTAACACTTAGCCATTTTCTCAATTTTGGAGGTTCAAGGGTTCGAGCCCTCACTCTCCATTTTCCGGGACCTTCACTTTGCACCCCAAGTTCCATGATCTACATTTCGACCATCAGCCTTGTCACGGGTTCCAAGCCCCAAAGTATCTCATTCCTCTTGCAGGTGAGTCCGACCAACCGTTCCTCTACACTTAGTACATTTTTTATCATCTATACAACGACGGGTTCGCAGGTTCCCGGGTTCATAAAAAAATTATATTCGATTTCCCTCTCGTCCATCCCTGTAGCCTAAAAACTAGCCCCTCGACTTTCACTACCCACAATTTTCCCTCCTCCCCTCTCGTCCCATCTCTCATACTTAACCAAATTCTCAAAGCTATTCCAAGGCATGGAAACCAGTGAATGAGAATATGGCACATGGTAATGAATGAGGTCATGACACATGGCAACATACAATTTGTGACATATGACGACATATTATTGGTTATATTTGGCATCTAATGAGTTTTTGACATGTGGGATATGAGTTGACAATGAATCAATGTTAATTGTGCATGAGGTGGACGACGACGAGATTCCAAAAAAATATTATTTTATTCGACAATTTTCCAAGGGTTGAATCCTCTTAGCTCCATAATTTATTTTCTTCTCGTGTTTCTTATTAAGTGTATCAAACACTTAGTATTATATATCATAAAGAATATAATATCCCAATGCATGTGGGATAGACTTTTAAACCAAAAATTCGATTTTTATGGAGGGAAGCATGAAATTCATCCAAGGGCCCACATTTGCCCATCAATTTTGATCGATGGTGACTAAGTGTTGATCTTGCGGAGGCCATAAATTGAGATATGGATGTCAGAATCGCGCAAACGTTATACCATTGGAAAGGTATTTCGACATAGAAGATGGTGTTATACATTTCAAGTACTAAAAGTTGATACATTTTTCTCAGAAGTTAAAATATCAGTCAGTTGCATTTTTAATGGGCATGCGTGACAACTCAACTTCAAGAGCTCATATATTGAGATCCGGGCGACAGATTTGCGCAAAATTTATATCGTTGAAAATCTGAGACGATGAAGAGAAAATCAGAAGTGGTTTACATGGATAAAAATTTATTTTTCACTTCCAAAAAATTAAATTATAGTCGCTTTCTTTTAATGGAAAATTAATAAAATTTTAAAAATAAAAGTTTAATTAAAACTTTTATTAAAAAAGGGAAAGGGACCCATTTTAGATATGTGTATATTGATGATATAATTTCATTTATGAGGAATTAATGAGACACTAATTAAATGGAATGTTTCAAGAAGAAACTTGTACGGGAATTTCAAGAGAGGAAGAAAACCCTAACTACTCAAGTAGTTAAAAAATCTCTTCTTAAGAAGAGAAGGGAGACTTCATCAAGGGTTCCAATAAGGAGTATTGTCATAGGAGAAGGGCATGCGATCAGAAGAAGAATAAGGTACAACCATGGATACACAATCAAACTTATGATCAAAGAAAATAAATCTTCATCTTCTCCATTCTTTATATTCTTCTACATCACTTCTCATAGCTTTATGCTTGAATCTCAGAGTTGGGCACAAGGTTGAGTTGTTGAGTGTTTTTTCTTGTATTCTTCTACAGACTTTTCTTGTATGATCATGGAGTATTTTCAGCCACATACATGACTGCCAAAGATTTTGTAATGAAGAACATTTTTCATGAATAAACTCCACAAAGAATTGCTTTGGGGTTGATCTTGACTGTATCTTGTAACTTTGAGTTTTAAGTATAAGATATTTGAGGTTGAACTATCAAATTCTCTTTTGATCTTGATAGAAGTACTCTTTTAAAATTCTTTGAGATGATTAAATCATTATCTCCTATTTCTCATGAAGAAGATATGGATGCATTTATATATTATTAAGAAGATTGTGTGTGATGTTGATCACAATTTAATTATGATGTTGAAGATCTCCTTCAATCTTTTATTATTGTAAAAATACTTTTGTTGCACATAAATATCATATTGGGTTATYGAAGAACCATTTTCATATAAATCCRAGCAATAAAKATTTGGGGTKTKYTGCCTARCACTCTCCCTAATCCAAGATATTCAAAGATATATATTTTAGCCAAAGAGGAGAACCACCTCTCTAAAAATGAAGGGGTACTAATGTCCTCATGAGGTTCTTGTTTCGATCTTGACAGATCTGAGCATCAATAATTGTGTGTGTATATTAAATTCTTTATGTAAAGACAAAAAAAAATGACAAAACATCCATTGTGTAGCTTAGTCCTTATATTTAATGTGATGATTGACATGTTGATTATGAGCACTACAAGTACAATAGATACATAACAAGGTTTACCTCGTATATAGATTCTACAACAACTTGACAACAAGTTCTTTCAAAAATATTAACCAAAATTGTCATTGTGATAGAATTTACATGCAAAGTTATAGTCGTGATAGAATGTACATTGTCGATTATTTTCAAGGAATGTGAACAAGGACACGTTACCTAAGGAAGGTCACCCTCCCTACTATCACAAGTTAAATGTCATGTATAATGGTCACAAAATGTACATAAAACGAATTATTTAATCTCCATATTTTATGTTTGTTTTTATTCAAGTTCTTCCCATAACTCTTCATTCATTTTCCTTAATTCACTTTGGAAGTTTTGAATCCCATCATCCAATTCTGTTTGTCTCCCTTGTTGTATTCTTAGCACAGTTGTTGGGAATGTAGTATTTGAAAGTGGAAAAAACCAAGGGACCTATTATCTCCTAGGGAGGTAGCCTATGTTTTTATTGGCTACATCATTGTAAGCCTAGGAAGATGCAAGTCAAAATCTTTATAGGCCATGTGGATGGTTGTGTATATGGAATCTTAGGCCTTGATGGTTGGTCATGCCCAGTTCTTCTAGTACTCACTCTCATTTTCTTTCATCCTGTATAAGATTGGAGGTATTGAGATGGATTTGTTGGGACACATGGTTTATGGAGCTAGGTCCTTTGTAGGGGTGATTGCACTATATAGGGATAGTCTGGCCCATGGTCTTGTGCACCTATCTTTTCACACATGGTCATGTGTCTAGAGTCTGTACGCATCTTCTTGGTTGTGGAACATTATTCAGTCACAGTTCTCAACATAGCAGTCTCACAATTCATAAAATATCACATTTTTTGAGACTAATCATGAATCTCGATGCACGGGGTCTCGAGGAGGAAAATACAACAGGGGCTCACTTTGACCGTAATCATGTGTGCTTGACATGCCACGTTGAAGTTTTGGAAAAAGGTTGGGTTATAAGCAAAAATCACTTGTTGAAGGATCATGGAGGCATAGTTACGAGATAAATGTGGCAACAAAGGGCCATCCATTGACGAGCAAGGAAAGTTCAAACATCAAAGATCAATTAAAACTCGTTTTTTACAAAAACCCATGTTCCAAAATTTGTCAATCCAAAAAGGTTTATGTGATTTGGAAAAATCAAAATAAAAGGACAAGAAAAAAGGCATATTAAAAGTTATATTTTGAGTAATTAAAAGAGAAACTAAATAATATTATAAAAGGGCCCCCCTTATCCAAAGTTTACATTAAACGTGATGGGCGCACATGGTAAAAGTGCATTGTACATGAATTTAACAAAGGGGTCGCTCCCTTCTTATTTTATATGAAGAGTCGTCATACAACTTTAAATGAGTTGTGGGTTCAATGTTGCGGACTTTATAAAAGAAAGCTACCACTAATGAAGGAGTTGCAACTCAAAGCCTCCATGCAAATCAAATTGCATCATATATTGAAGGAGCCGCCATTTTAAAGAGAGTCGCCATAAAAAGTAAGTCGTGTGTCAATTGAGGGACGTGGGTTTTCCCTAAGCAATGCATGTTGAATTAAATCTACCCATAGCCTCACTTAGTCATTGCAGCAAAAATGAAATCGACCCCAAATTAATCAAATCGTTGCCTCTAACCAATTAAATCGGCTTGCAATAAATTAAATTGGTTCATGTTAAATTAAATCAGCCATAAATAATTGTTAGCACATTTTTTTCTAGGAGATCAGTCCTCAAGTGAGTCGTTGGATATTTCTCTCCTAACCATGGTCATTGTTGGAGCTAGTCGTTGAACCTCTCAAGTCAAGTCAAGTCAAACCCCTTCGTGAGCACTTTTATTTGTAAAAAACCATTTTTATATCAATGACTTAATCTAAAGCTTGTGGATGACAAGTCAAGAAAATATTTTTTAAATGGGAGAGGGAAACTAGTCATTACAAGGAAAATTATAAAAGGCTAGACCCTCCTTCCATTTTGGTTGTTGTCGATTTGTGAGATCATAATTCCATATTATTGGACTTTTATCTTCTAGTATATTTTTGGATCGATTTTTCTATGTTTTTATTTCTTGGCTAGGGATTATAGTGCTTCATAATATTAAAGTTTGTAATTGGGTATTTGCAAAAACTAATTGGATCAATCCATTGAGAGGCTAATTGGATCATTGTCTCAGCCTCGTCTTTCATTGGTGTTTAGTGGTTCAAACCCTAAGGGTGGACAAACTATTTTTGAGACTATCTTCACCAAGGGTCAATTCTCACTTCCATCAAATTTGTTCCATTGGTTTGGAAATCATCCATAGTGGGAGATTTTATAGCAAAACTTGAGAGCAATCTATTTTTCCTACACTAGAATTGGGGGTGATTAGTCACTTCGACTCTAAACCAAATTTGTAGCCCAAATATTGAATCCAACTTCAGAGGGGTTGTGATCACGATCCATCACATCAAGAGGTAAGAGAAAGTCCAAGGTAATCTCACATACTTCGACCATCATTATTAAAAATATTAAAAATCTCTTTATCTTTTGTTTTAAAATATCACAAAAATACAAAAATATTTTACCCTAGTTCACACTTAAATTTTTATATCTTTTTATCCAGTAAATCTTTGGGATTTTGTCTTGGAGAATCTCTCTCTACCCAAAGATAATTCACCCTTCGGTTTCTGTGATTAATTGTACATTTCACAAGGGTATATTTGAGAAATTGTGAAGATTTGCAACTTATAACAACAAACATACATTAGATCTAGCAAGTTTCTTCTTCATATAGGGCACACAAGTAAGTATATCATCTCAATAGACCTCTGCTTAGGTTCCAGATTTATTCTTCAAATTTACACCATTTATTTTCTAGGATTTATCAATAATTTCCAACCAAAACAAATATATTTGTTGGCTAGAATATTTTCTAGGTCTTGACCCTAAGGGGATTTGAACCCAAAACCTACAGAGTAATTTCCAAGTTGTTGGAAACTACCATTTTGTTACAGATCTGAAGCTTTGGGCATAGAAAATCACTCTTACCTTGCTTCCTGAACTTCCTAACCCACAGATCTAATGATCTAAGGTGCCTAACATTTGTGGCACGCCATAGAAAGGTCATTTTTCTTGTTGTTTTGTGCTCTATTCTTGCATATTTCAGATCTGAAAACTCAATACAACAAGGGAGAACATAAAAGGACAGTCAATTCCAAAGTGGTATAGTAAATGGTTCATCCTAAGAATTGGTAAGGGCATTCGCCACTCTTTTGCTTTGGTATTACTTGATTTATCTTTTGAATCTAAAGTGGTTTTATTTTTTTGATCTAAATTTTTTTTTGTTAGCTAATCATTATTTCAAATCAGTCTTTATAAATAATTAACTCCTACCTTCATCTCATTATTATTTAAGGCACTGGTCTATTTAATTTTGAGTGAAATTGTTGTGTTAGGTAAGCCTCCCAAAGTCTTCTAGCATAGGAGTTGGGATTGAGTAGGGAAGGACTTGTGTCACAGTGACATTGTGCACTTGTCTTACATGGTACAGCCTTAGCGCCTTGAAAGACATTGACGAGATTTCTATTTTGGTCGGTAGCATTTTTTGGTGCCATTGTCGAGGAACAAGGTCATTTGGTACGGTTCTCCAATGACATCATCTGGGTAAATTTTCTTTTTTTGTATCTTGGTGATATTGTTGTTTTATTGACTAACCTACATGATATCCTATGGCGACTCCACTCGAACGAAACATAATAAATAGGTACATTACAAGAATTATCTCTCTGATATAAGAAGTAAGGTATGTATTGGTGACTCCATTGTGGTATTTTAATAGATATTTTTCATCCCGGATTTTCATTTTAGCCTACGAATAAGGAAAGATGAAGGAGCTCTTTCCATGGTTGGCATAATGTTATGCTTCAGTTGAATTTTCAGGTATGAATAGTTTTCCCCGTGACCATATAATTGATATGGAAGGGGACTTTCCCCTTTTCTATGGATATGAATATTCAATTGTGAAATACATCTCTGCCTTTATTGCACGCTATAAGAAAAATGACTTATTTCATGATGATGTTATGATGAAATTTTCCATGATGAATTTAAGAAGGCCTATACTGAGGTGGTATGAAATCCTTAGCAAAGGTATGTTTTCATATTTTGTAGAATTTTTTGAATCATTTTGTGCAAGTTGGAATTATGATTCAGCGGGTTGGTCACCCCTAGTCCGCAAATAAAAGAATTGTATTATGTACGCAGAATAATTGAAGAAATTATTGATCCCCCTATGGAAGACATTGAGACCAATACTAAATATTAAAATCATAGTGTTTGTGTGGAAGAGGAAGTGGTTGACACTTTTTGTTGAACTCGTAGAAGAATATCTCTATCCAGAAAATCAGATCCATGATAATGTACAATTGGACAATAATAAGGGTGTAGAGAATGATGCAGATTCGAACATAGAAGGAAGTTTGAAAGAATCTTCTCATGTTAGAAATCAAAGGGTTTTCAATGACCAAGCACAAGAAGATAACAATAACATTTGGAAACCCACCCTCCCACCTCTAGATGAAAGTACGAATCCGACAACGTACATTCATTTCCTATCATCTGATTTCCATGATACATCTTGCAATGATTCAGAAGTGGATAGCTTGATGGGTAGTTCTTCATCAGATAGGGAACATGATTGCACAGAGATTGAAAGTATTGATGCATTCCTTAAGGTTGGCATATGCAAATGGGATACAAGTTACTGTCATTTTCACGATGATCCCATCTATGATACAGAGAATGATAAGCGTGAGATTGCAGATTTTTGGCCATATGAGCAACCAAATTTCTCCATGATACAGGAACAACTACATTTATAGGTGTAGAAAGGGGACTTCCACACTCATGATACAACATGAATTATTTATTCATGGGTATCCTTAATCAGTAGCTCTCAAGTGTATAAAGATCCATTTGACAATGAGAGTTTGAGGGTCACAGTGGTAGGCGGGCCAAAACATGTTCAGTTTCAGACTTATTTCATGAGCTTTCAACCTCATACACCAAAGAAGCCAACCATAACTCACAGGTTCACATACCCTTATATTTTTCATGGTTTTTCTCACCATTTGTTTATGAATGTGACTAGATACAACTAGGAAGGGCATCGGTCTTTATGCAGTTTTCATTTGGAGCCCCCATCAAAGCCCCTTTTACTTGACAGTTCGATGAGTAGTGCTAATGAATGGTGCATTGTTGAAGACAAGAACAATAAGTACATTATCCTTGTTGACTTATGGATCGAAGAAGCTTGCACTAGCCCCAGTGAACCATGGTGCTTCTTCGATTTTCTTCTGCATGATGAGGATTCCATCACATATTTGAACCAAGATATGAAGGAAGTTCTGATGTATGTTTTATATAGGTTTGACATTTCACTCTTTTTCTTAGAAACCAAGCACAAAGGTAAAACCCAAGATAATGTTGAATTCATATGTTGGTTGCATTGGTTATTTGGTTTTACTTAACATGTTTTATTTCCTTGATTAGAGTAGGTAGGATGAATAAACTCTCTATTATGAGCATTAGTTTATTTTAGATTTCTATTGCCATTTCTTTTCAATTTGCTTTAATTTTGTTTCCTAGATTAAATGCATCTTGTTTTGGTTTATTTTTTTCTTCTAGAAAGGGATAAGACCTCGTGTCTTATTCCCTCTCCTAGCATTTAATGCAAATTTTGTGAGATTTTTTCAGGGATACAGATTGAGATTCTGGGGTTCTCACATACTCCTAAGAAGAGCACATGTCCCGTAGTTGGAGCAAGTTGTTACCTCCTGAGGAGGTACCCTACTTTTTATTGGTTACACCATTGTAAGCCCAGGAAGATGCAATTCAAAATCCTTGTAGGCCATGTGGATGGTTGTGTATATGGACTCCTAGGCCTTGATGGTCGACCATGCCCGGTTCTTCTGGTCCCCAATCTCATTTCCTTTGTCCCTGGACAGGATTGGAGGTCTTGAGGTGGATATATTGGGACACATGGTTTACGAAGTTAGGTTCTTTGTAGGGATGATCGCACTATGTAGGACTAGTTCAACCCATGGTCTTATGCACCTATGTATTTTCCCACATGGTCATGTGTCTAGAGCCTATACAGATCTTCTTAGTAGTGGAGCATTATTCAGTTACAAAACTCTCAACATGGTAGCATCACAATTCGCAACATCTTACACTTTTCTAGGGACGTCATGAATCTCAATGCATGAGGTATCAGGGTCGAAAATACAACATGGGCTCAAATTTACCATAACCATGTATGCTTGACATGCCACGTTGAAGTTTTGGAAAAAGGTCGAGTTACAAGAAAAAATCAGTTGTCGAGCAATCACACATTCGTAGTTATGGGATAAATGTGGAATTAGAGGGCCATCCATTGGCAATCAAGGAAAGTTCAAACATCAAAGATCAATGAAATCTCGTTCCCGATAAAACACATGTGCCAGGATTTGTCAATCTCAAAAGGTTTATGTGATTTGGAAAAATAAAAATAAAGGGGCAAGCAAAATGGCATATTGAAAGTTATATTTTGAGTAATCAAACGAGAGATTAAATAATATTATAAAAGGCCCCCCCTTATCCAAAGTTCGCATTAAAAGTGATGGGGGTACATGGTAAAAGTGTATTGTACATGAGTTTAAGAAAGGGGCCGCCCCCTTATTGTTTTATATGAAGAGTTGTCATACAACTTTAAATGAGTTGTGGATTCAATGTTGCAGACTTTATAAAAGAAATCCACCACCAATGAAAGAGCCACCATGCAAATCAAATCACACCATATATTGAAGGATTCATCATAAAAAGTAAGGCGTGGGTCAATCGAGGGACGTGGATTTTTCCTAATCGATGCACATTGAATTAAATCGGCCCCCAACCTCACTTAGTCGTTGAAGCAAAAATGAAATCAACCCAAAATTAATCAAATTGTTTCCTCTAACCAATTAAATCGCCTTGCAATAAATTAAATCGGCCCCAACTAGTCGTTACATTGGAGTTATTCGTTAAGCCTCTCAAATCAAGTCAACCCCTTTTGTGGGAACTTTTATTTGTAAAAAATCATTTTTATATCAATGACTTAGTCTCCTTGTAGATGACAAGTCAAGAAAATATTTTTTAAATGGGAGGGGAAAGCTAGCTATTACAAGAAAAATTATATAAGGCTAGATCTTCCTCCCATTTTGGTTGTTGTCAATTTGTGAGATCATAATGCCATATTATTGAACTTTTATATTCTTGTGTATTTGTGGATCGATTTTTCTATGTTTTTCTTTCTTGGATAACTATTATAGTGCTTCATAATATTAAAGTTTGTAATTGGGTATTTGCAAAAACTAATTGGATCAATCCATTGAGGGGCTACCTAGTCACTTGGAAGAAGGGATATACACTTCTTGTCTCGTCCTCTTCTTTCATTGATGTTTAGTGGTTCAAACCCTAAGAGTGGACAAGCTCTTACGAGAATATGTTCACCAAGGGTCGGTTCTCACCTGCATCGAAGTTTTTCCATTGGTTTGGAAATCATCCCTAGGATCTTTTCTAGCGAAACTTGAAAGAAATCTATTTGTATACAAAAGAATTGGGGGTGATTAGTCACTTCAATTCCAAACTCAATCTCTAGACCAAATACCAAAACCAACTTAAGAGGGCTTGTGATTGCGATCTATCACATCAAAAGGTAAGAGCAAGGCCAAGGTAAGTCTCACATACTTCAACCATCATTATTAAAAATCTTAAAAATCTCTTTATCTTTTGTTTTAAAATATTACAAAAATACAAAAATATTTTACCCTATCTTGCACTTAATTTTTTTTATCTTTCTAACTAGTAAATATTTGGGATTTTGTCTCAGAGATTCTCTCTCTACCCAAAGATAATTCACCCTTTGGTTTATTTGAATAATTGTATATTTCCCAAGGGTATATTTGAGAAATTGTGTGGATTTGCAACTTATAACAACAAGCATACATCAGATCTACCGAGTTTCTTCTTCATACGGGGCATGCAAGTAAGTATATCATCTCAAAAACCCCTACTTAGGTTCCATATTTATTCTTCAAAGTTATATCATTTATTTTATGGGATTTATCAATAATTTCCAGCCAAAAGAAATATATTTGTTGGGTGGAATATTTTTTGGGATTTGAACTCCAAACCTGCAGAGTGATTTCCAACTTGTTGAAAACTACAATTTTGTTGCATATATGAAGCTTCGAGCATAGAAAATCACTCTTACCTTGCTGCCCAAACTTCATAACCCACAAATCCAGTGATCTAAGGTGCCTAACACTTGTGGGAGACTATAGAGAGGCCATTTTTCTTGTTGTTTTATGCTTTGTTCTTTCATATTTCAGATCTGAAAACTCGGGACAGCGAGGGAGAACATAAAATAAAAATCAATTACCAAGAGGTATAGTAAAGGTTGTTGATGTATTTAACATCGGATAGGTACGTCCACGTAGGCTTGGTGTCTAGCATGTGGAAGTCATCACTATTACCTCTTTGAACCTTAGGAAACTCACTTTATGAGTTAATAATTAAAGTGAGTGACCTTTTATGTTTAATTAAGTTAAATGCCTAAGTTTTTAGCATTAGTAACTTAAGTGAGTTAATTAATTCCTATCAGTTAGATCTAAAGTGAATATGAGATCTAATCTCAACCCTTAATCACTTTAGGAGACCTAGGGTTTTGGATTTAGGGTTAACTCAATATTATAAAAGGTAGACTAAGTGAGAGGATGAGACACACATATAGTGAGGAGATCTCATTGAATGGGTAAAAAGGAAATTTCATCCAAGTGTGAGTGGGCAGAGTCAGAGGGAGGAGCAAAGCGGCAGCAAGTGAGATAGCAGTTGTTGTTCCTGAGTCTGTACTAAGGCTTAAAAGTACAGTGTCAAGGCATCCGAAAGGAGGTGAAAGATGGGTGAGAGAGCAACGTCGACCTTCGGTATAGGAAACTAGGGAAGATTTCTATGTTCTCGTCGTCTAGCTTCCAACTGTTCCTGATTTGTTATATCTTGTTCAATGGCTGCCCATGAACGTTCAAGTTCGTCCCGGTTGTTAGCAGTTTTAAGTATTATATCAAAAAGGTTTAAGGCGATATGCGTTTGGTTCGATAGTTCGGGTTCGATATTAGGCTGTGTCGCTGCGGGACAGTCATGGAGGAACAGTAAGATTGGGAAAGGATTTAAAGGGAGGTTTAAATGTTGTCTTGATTTGGTCTAAATAAAGAGAATTTTATGTTAAGAGAATAAAATGAGAATGCAAATTGAAGGCTCTTTTCCGTAACTGTATTATATTTTAATAAAAGGTGTGAGGCGGAGGAAAAACATTTAGCTGCATATAACGCAAGATTTCTGTCAAAAAAAACTCACATATAAACAGAAGAGGAAATTAGTAAGGAAATAACTGACATAGCAAAGAATAATATAGAATTCTGAAAGTGCAGATTGGTCTTACACCTGCTGATAGTTGGTGCAGAGGAAAGACAATAAACAAATGCAGAATACCAGAATCCTTTCGTTATAGTAGTGGTCGTACTAAAGTATAACGAAGCACATCAATCATGAATAATGTAATGAAATGAAACATTAATACAAAGAAACAAACTTGTAACATAGTCTGGACGGAATCGAGAATCTCCAAATTTGCTTATATTAACTTCTTGAATGCAAAAAACTCTATTACAATTTATACCAAAAAGGTCCAACCCCGTTTATTTCATTCTCTGATATATTTATACATCTTTGCAGATCAGTTAGAATCTATTCAGTTACATAAATTCAGTTACAACCGAGGGGAGCGCAATTGCTTCCTTTCTCCTGCTCTATCTTTAAGTGGTGCCAGGTGCTCGTCTTTGCGCTGATTTGGTGCAGGCAATACATTTTTCTACAAACTGAGATACGAGCTGTGATGGATCTGCTTGACAGCTGGCCTCAGCGAAGTAACATTCTCGGGCTAACTGTTGTAGCTTGTCCCCCATTTGTGCATCGATAATGTCGAGGACGCTTAGTTGTGCGCTAGGTTTGAGCAAGTGCTTATCAATTTTGGCCATGTCTACCGTATCTATCTGGGAGATATCGGCCGAATCTCTCTCATCTTTTTCCTTCAGATCGAATGAGATATGTTCCACGTTTATTTGCATCAATGCTTCTGCATCGCCTCGACTGTCAATATACAACAGCTCACCATCTATTGAATTAAAAGCGTCCTCTAAAGAGTGGGTTACCTTTTGAACTTGTTCCTTTCCCAGGGCAATGTTATGTTCCCAATATTTCAATAGAATGTTACCTTTGGTTTGTTCAGGGATGGAAAGACTAGGAATGTCTGTTGAAAACCTGTTATTTGTGGCAATTACTGTGTCCTGGAAAGCGACCCGAACCACTTCAGCTTCTCTTTCTCTGGCAGTCAGGTTCTTAGACACCTAATTTATCAACAGACAGTTCTCCCTAATTTCTCCTATCCTAGCAAGCAAATTCTGTTGTGCCAAAAATAATTTGCTCTGAATCTCACTAGCTCGAGATTTAAACACGTTGATATTTATTTCTTTGCTCTCGGCGATTTCTGCCTGAACCTGCAATTGTTGAATCAGATCTCTCTGTTGACTCACCTGCGCTCTACCACCTCGGACCACCAACTGTGCTTGCTCAGGCTTGGTCTTGAGCATCTCTATTTCATTTTTGTCAGCCACCTTGGCCTAACCTTTAGCATTTTCTGTGGCTGTAGCCAATCTGGCCTCCAGGGTCCTAATTAGGCGATTTTTCCTTTTAAATTGGTTATTCATAAGACCAACTGAGAATTGATTTGTTGAAGCATATGCCCCCAGCGTTCCCGCGATTTCAATGGCGAGTTGGTCACTTTTCTTATTTTTTCCATCAGTCATGATTTTATATTTTTTTACAGTGGACTCTCCTTCTTGATAGAACTCTTTTTTCACCACTGCCTTCCTCTTTTTATCAAAAAAGAACTCATTTGGAGGGAGTTTCTCTGCTCTGATGGGCCTCAATTCTTCATCAAATATCCATCCCTCGCCAACATTTCCCTGTGTCGACTGCAAGGGTGTGACCGAGGTGATGGGCTCTCCTATTTGTTTTGTCGATTCTTTGGGAGTACTGACGGGATTCTGCACCTTTGGTGTAACCAGAGTCTCTGTTTCAGTTTCTGGTGTTTGTTCCTTTGGTGGGTCCGTGGTTTTTACTTCCACCTCTGAACTATGTTCTCTAGGTGGGTCGGTAGTCTCTTCTTCTGCTTCGGGATTCTTCTTTTGCTCCCCTTCCTGGCGTTTTCCGAGGTTAGAATTTTGTTCCTCAGAACCATCAACCTCCTTTTGTTTCGCTTCGGGAATACCCAAACCCCCCAACACAGTGGGAAGGCTTCTTCGTCTATGTTCCTGGAACTTTAATACGGATGTTGTGTCTTCGGGTTCTAATGATTGGATCCGAGCTAGCACTTCTTCATACGATCTCGCCCCTCGGAAAACGTCATCCGAGGGTGAATTTTCATGCTCAAATCTCTTGAGCCCACAATGAGGCAAATGATTTCCCACAACCCTTTGTGGATCATGCTTTTTAACCTCGATGGAAACCAAACTTAGGTCCTCCAGGGCAGCAGCCTCGGCTTTGGCATGCCCGAAATCTAATAAAGAATAGGAATTGAACCGAATAGGAAAAGAAGGCCATACCTTCTTTGAGTAGCCCTTAAGTTCTTTGCTTACGCCTCCAATGATTGTTTTCCACGCAACTTCTCGACAAGCCAACTTGTCGAGGATGAACAAGGGCAGCGCATGAGGGGGGACGGAAGCTCCGAAAACTCGAAAATACGAAAACTCTGCCTCAACATACCAATCTGTTATGCCACTCAAACCTGTTGCAATGTTGTCCGATACGCGAGGTGGTGGGTGTCCAAAAATGGCGATATGCAGGGGCACCATCACCCAGTTAAAAATCTCATATACAAACTTTCCTGCTTTGTTCTCCCATAATTTGTCATGATACTCGTGCATAGGTTTTTCTTGAGCTAGCTTCCAAGCCCAGTTCATCAAAGGGAATGGAGTCATGGAACACACCGTGTCCATGATATACGCTGACATAAAAAATGAGGATGGTTTCCCACATGCCTTTTGTTCCCAGTACTCTGTGACCCTGTTGGCCAGACTGTCTGAGAGCATCTTGGCCCAATTGAACGAGCAACCTTCTGCTACCCAAAATATGAGAGGCACCCACACTATGTAAAAATGTGTTGTGTCTTCTCTTCCAAATAGCCTGCATGTCATCATGGCCACATATTTATACTGTGGCTCCAATGAAGAGATGGAATAAACACCCTGGTCGTTTGCTCTGAATTTTGCTACGCGCGAAACCCAATCTTTGATCAAACCTGGCATGGTTTTGTCATACTGGACGCATTCTTTTTGTTTGAACTCCTCCAGGAACTCGGCACCATAAGTGTATTCAGACGTCGAAGGCAATTTGTACATGGTTTGTAGATGTTCGGGTCTGAAAGTCCCGACAGTAACTCGTTGGTTGTTTATGATCGTCCTGGTGGGTAAGTCTACGTGGTCCAACGCCCACTGGATCATGTCGTAACACGATAGAAACCGTGGCCTGGTTGCTATTCTGTGCATCCCTGATTGGACTATTATCTTGTATTTAGTGTGTAGATCATCCCTTTCGTTATCATCAGAGTCGTCTGAGTAATCAACCAATTCTTCTTGCAGGGCATTTGAGACAAATGACCAGTCGGGAATTGAGTCCACACTTCGGGGTGAAGTATCAGCTACATTGTCTGTACCCTGTCCCGCGATTTCTACATTCGCCTTCACTGCTTTTCGTGGAGCCATAACAGAAAATGTGTTTTCTCCCTTCTGCGATAGACCTGTGTATACATGCAGAAATTAGTTCACTCGGAGAAAGGTGAGCTCTGTGCGCTTATGAAAAATGTTTAAAATAGAATGAAACTCCTGTATTTATTTGAAAGTTCTGTATTTTTCGAAATAGGTCTGTCAAATCGTAATTAGTAAGAAATTTATTTCGTAAAAATCTGATCTTATTATTCGTAGATTTACTCTAATCTTCCATTAATGTCATCAATGTTTGGCGGTTTGACGATCAGTCGGAATATGGAGAGTAAATAGATACCTCGGTAAATGTGCAAACCTCGATGCGCGGGACATATCTCGCATTATTTTAAATTTTCAAAACTTAGCAACGTAAATAATTTTCTCGTTGTTCGCTGCATCGTGAATTTCCTTTTAACATTTTGAATCTTCAACTCGCAAGACTACGAGGGCCAATTTTGGTTTAATTAACAGTAACTGCGATTTGGAGCATCATTAATTTCATAATCCTTTTATTTCGCCATATCGCGACTTCGGAACTTCGAAGACAAATTTCTGGGAGATTAGTGCGTCGAGTCGCGAAACCGCGAGATGGCGATAATTAAGACTCAATTTAGGGGAGAAAAATCTTGGATTAGGTGAATAATTAATCACGTTATAATTACCTCGCGACTTCGTGACTCGGGATTTTAGACATCGTAACTTTATAAAAGATAGTCCCGAGTGGCGAGACGCCGAGAACGGATTTTACCAAGGTTAGCTTTTTTTTTTTTTTTTTTTTAATCCTTGACCAGGGTTAACCCGAAAGAACCTTGTGTTGTCGGCTCTCGGAGTTGTAAACATAAAAATTTGAACTTGGCGAACACCGAGGCGCGAAACCCCGACGACGTCTAATCACTGAGTTAAAATATTTGACCCTGGTTAATAGCATGAGTGAAAATTTAACACGAGTTCGCAATTTCGCGACTCGGGACGTGTGAACTCAAAGAATAAAGTATCCAACTTGCGAGATCCCGAAATAAAACAAAAAGCGCGAACCTGCTTACAAAAGTGGATTTGTTTTGAAGGTATAAAAAGCATCGTTGCTCATTCGACAAAGTTACAGAGCTCTCAAAGCTTTGGGAAGGGACAAAAACAAAAGGCCATCTTTAGATTTTAAATATTAAGGATTGAAAATTGTGAAGGGTAAAAATAAAACGAGGGCGGCTCCAACATAGGCTCCAACTAGGGATCACGCCTTCCTGTGAGGCGGGAAGAACAGTAGACCACGTGCCAATATTGGGTAAATGGAGTCCAAAGCTCAAAGATGCAGAAAAATTCCAAGGATCGAAGGGGGAGAATATTTCGTTTTTTACCTTGAGAAGTTTTTTCAAACTCAGATGCTCTTTCCAAACATGGTTGTAGTCCCTTTCACAATTTTCTCTTTCTCACTACCAATTTTGGGAATGTTTTAAGACATCAAAACGACCCTAGAAGATTCAACAGCTCTTGTGATTCTCAACTTGCATTTAAAGAATGATATGATACATTTTTTAAATCGGGAAGTCCCGTCGGAATTTGGGGTAATGATCAGGTTTTTAGAAAGCATTGGTTACTGGAGTAGAGTGATATTCATGTATAACAACCTCACAGATCTCTCAAACATTGCTTCACTGTCAGCGGGCCTGTTCAGTACCCCAGTGAAGTTGTCTGACCCTTTTTCACTGAATTTATTTTCACCACTTCGGAAAATATTTATGCGTTTAAACGCTAAGACGAGGGCAATCATTTCTGAATTTCCTTTCATCGTCTCACTGGACTAGGTGGGGGAAATCATTTCTCAATTTCCTTTCACCACCTGTCTTATAATTTATGGGAGCAATCAGTTTATATCAGGGCTGATATCTGTGTAATATTTTGTATCAGAGGTCTGTCAACTTATTTTGATTACTCGGTATCAATCTTCCTTTGACCTTCACAGTACCTTCGTTCTTAGGGAGACAGGGGAAAATAATAGATTTTTAAGGGGCATCCTGTTCGAGCAAGCTTTGATTCTTCCGAAACTGTTGAAAAGCCTAGGAAAGTTAAGATCGCTCTAAACGTTCTTTCGTTTAGCAGGAGATTAAGTAGTTGTGAAGACCGGCTTTCCTATCAAGATCTGTTTCAAAACCCCATGAGGTTTAAAACGAAATACTTAAATCCCTTCGCGATGACTCAGAAAAATGGTGATTTGCTAAAAGTTATACCTGGAGATGGAAGGATATAAGGCGGCAATTTAGTGACTGAAAACAAAAAGGTCAAAACAGTTCAAAACTGGCATTTAAGATATCGTTGGGGGTAGTTATTCTGACTGACTGTTTTTAGATTTAGTGTATTCATTCAAATTACTTTAACTCGAAAAATATCCAACCAGCAATAATTCTGCTATCTAACGTTTTAGCTTGACACTGCAATTTCAAAAACCTTACCTTGGTTTACTTTTAAAAGTCTTTTATAACCTGTGTATTTCGAAAGCTCACCTTTATCTTTTCTTTTCACTTTCTTTGTGCAATATGAAATTAATTTAGGTATCACCTGCTTTATGCCGTTCTATTTCTGACACCGACCTGCAAATTACTTTTCCTGCTAGTTTCATCTGCAGCTGGAATCCTGTAAAAGCAAATACGAATCTTATTGGAAATGTGTCAAGCGTTTAGGAACAAAAAGCAGAAAATTAAAAGTAAATTTTCCAATGAAAATATGTGTATGCACAAAACATGAAATTTATTTATTTACAACTCCCTTTTTTTTTTTTTTTTTTGGACGGATGTTAGGTCATGTAATGTTTCAAATATCGCCCGTTGACAGGGGCACTGAGGACTTCTCCATCGATGTTCTCCAATAGGAAGGAGTTTTTTCCTTCCGGAGCCGAGACCCTGAATGGTCCATACCAGAGATGGTCAAATTTACCATGCTTCGCGGCTTCTTCCCTTCTCGTATCCCATCTTAATACTAAGTCACCTGGAACGAATTCTCTATCTTTTGCCTTGAGGTCGAACAATGCTTTCATATCGTCCTGGTACTTCTGTATTTTCTCATCAACCTCCACTCGATGTTGTTGAACCTCAATCAGCTGGTTTATTCTTCTGGTTACATGATTGGGTTCTTTGTTCTGATCCTGCCATAACTTCATTACTGGTAACGCTAAGTTTATAGGTAGAACCGCGTCTGTCCCATAGACCATTTGAAACGGCGAAATGCCGATAGACCTTTTAGTGCTGATGCGGTTTGCCCACAATGCATACTTCAAGTGTACATGCCAGGACCTTTTATTTTCATCCAGTACTTTCTTGATTATGTTTACCAGGCTCTTGTTTGATGATTCGTCCAGCCCGTTTCCCTGGGGGTAATAAGCAGTGGAATGGCCGAGAACGATATTGTAGTTTTGGCAGAAGCTGATCATAGCCATGGACTTGAAGGCCTGGGCGTTGTCGGTAACAATATTTCAGGGACAACCAAATCTTGACAGGATATTATCTTCCAAAAATTCGATCACCACCGAGTCTGTTGCCCTTTTGGTTGGAATGGCTTCCACCCACTTTGTAAAATAATTTGTGGTTGTTAAGATCCACTTATGTTGAGCACTGGAATGGGGATTAATTTACCCTATGAAATCTAGCCCCCATTGTTGAAATGGGGCTTTAGTTTTGACTGGAACGAGTGGTAGTGCAGGGAGTTTTTGTTTACCAGCGAATAGTTGACACGGGTTGCAGGCACGCACTTTGGCATTGACGTCCGAAAATAGTTTCGGCCAATAGTACTCGGCCCTCAAGATCTTGTAGGTTGTGTCTCTCCACACATGGTGTCCTCCACATATCCCTTCGTGAAATTCCTCTATAACCTGTGGAGTTTCTGACTCAACCAAACAGACCAGTAGGAACCCGAGTGGATCCTTCCAGTATAGTTGATTTTCAGCGATGCAATATTTTACAGCATGAAGTTTTAAAGTTCTGCATTTGGTTGGTGATAGTCCATCTGGACATTTCGGGTTTAACAAGTAGAACGCTATGTCTTTATACCAGCCTGACGATATGAATTTTTCTTCGACCTTGCTTGGCTCTGTCTGGTCATCCGGCTCTGGAAGGTGTGCGTCTTCGTCTTCCCCTTGGAGGAAATTAATATCAAGAGCTCTAAGATTCAACTCAGCCAAGAGTTTGGCCAGACCTTGCCCTTTTATCAACTTAGTCGGCTTGACTTCCAGATCAAATTCTTGTATTTTAGCGAGCCAGCGCCCTCTTTTTCCATCAATGTCTGGTTGTACCAATATATCTTTCACAGCGCTGGTAGGCACGTACGCGATGATTTTTGAATGCAGTACTTAGGTTATGAATGCTTTTAGCGCTTTCACCATTGCGTACGCTTGTTTTTCTATTATGTCGTACTTTAGTTCGGCGTCTCTGAGGATCTTACTAAAAAACACGATTGGTCGTTCGAAGCCTTCGTCGTCCTTTTGTAGGAGCACCACGGTGATAGTATGTTCAGAAGCAAATGAGAAGATGAGGAAATCTTTCAAGTAGTCTGGGCTTGCTAACACAGGTGCCTCGCTGATGACTTTTTTAATATGCGCGACTTTTTTAATATGCGCGAACGACGCTTTAGCCTCAGTCGTCCAATTTACTCTGCTATCTTTCTTCAGCATTCCTGTGATCAATTTGACAATCTCAGCAAAATTGGGGATAAACCTTCGTAAAAACTTTATTGTACCTAGGAAAGATTGAATTTCTTTTACGTTTCGGGGAATATTTATAGTCTCTATTGCTTCAATCCTCTTAGGATCAATCCTGATCCCATCTTTAGATACAATATGTCCCAGAAGTTTACCTTCCCGCATGGCGAAATGTGATTTTTTCGGGTTCAAAGACAAACCATACCTGCGACATTTTTTGAAAGTCTGTTTAAGATGGCTCAAATGTTCTTCATCGATTTTAGAAAAAAACGTCAAATCGTCAAGGTAGATGACTATGAACTTGTCTCTTTCTCCTACGAAAGCAATGTCCATAGCGCGCTGGAATGTAGCTCCTGCATTCATCAAACCAAACGGCATTTTTTCATACATGAATGTACCCCATGGAGTGGTGAAAGCAGTTTTTTCTCTGTCTTGCTCGTTCATGGCGATTTGGTTATATCCAGAGAACCCATCTATCATAGACATTCGATTTGCTCCGACTACCTTTTCCAGGATGTGGTCCATTTTGGGGAGCAGATAATTATCCTTAATGGAAGACTTATTTAAGTTCCGGAAATCTACACACAGTCTGATTTCTCCGTTCTTTTTCCTGACCGGGACCAAATTTTCCACCCAGTCTGAGTACCTCAGAGGTACGATTATTTTCGCATCTAAAATCTTCTTAACTTCCTTTTCAATCACAGGCAACAAAATGGGGTTGATTTGCCTAAGCTTTTGCCTAAAAGGCTTGACCCCGGGCTTCAAAGGTATCTTGTGCTCAATTATGGAAGTGTCATACGTTCTAAGCTCATCGTAGGACCAGGCGAAAATGTCTTTGTACTGTCTGAGAAGGTCTCTGTACTGGACTTTTACCTTAGGAGGGAGGAACTTAGATATCTTTACTATCCTGGATTCTTTCTCAGTTCCTATCTCGTAGTCCTCCACTTCTTCTGGTTGGGGCTGCAAAGTGGATTTCACAGGTACGTCGTTCTGATTGAAAAGTCTTTCTAAAGGAATTAAGCCTTTCGGAATTTGATTGTTTTTTAGGACCAACATACGATGATCTGCTATTTTTTCTCGGAAGGTTTCAGGATCTTCCCCTTCTTGCATAATCCACATCGAGTCATTTTGATTTTCTTGGTCTGGATTAGTTTCAGAGAACTCACCTACAGATGTAAGAAATTTCTTGATTTGTTCGTCATCTTCGAAAACCTACCAGTGTCGGATATTGTCTGGTATAGAGGGTTTGTATATGATTTCAATGTGATACTTCAGTTTGACGGTCGTGGGAGGAGAAAAGGTTGAAGCTTCCTTGGCCAATGCGTCGGCATGTAGATTCTCTGCGCGAGGGATATAGTGGACCTTTACAGATGAAAAAAAAGTTTTCCATCAAATCCCAAGCACAATTTCTGTATGTTCTCAGTCTTGGATGCTTGGCTAGGTATTGTCGGTTTATTTGTCTTACTATCAATTCCGCATCACCGTATACCTCCAAGTTTTTTATATTCAACTTATTCGCAGCCTCTAATCCTAAGATCAATGCTTCATACTCACATACGTTATTGTTGTAATCTATGTCCCACTACAAATGGTAGGAGAAAGGAACAATGAACTTACCTTCAGGCGCTACCAAAAGTACCCCAGCACCGGCTCCTTCAGAAGACGAAGCACCATCGAAATACATTTTCCATGCACCATTAGTGCACAACTCTTCTGTCAAGGGGCTTAACTCTTCTTGCTTTATATCGAGTTCCTCTGGACCTCCATCCAATCCATCATCAAAAGACAAAATGTAGTTTCCCAGATCTTGGTCTGCGATGTAGATGGGGAAGTTGTGTGGATTTTGAGGATCCCTGACTGTGTACGCTAATCTTGTCTCTATGTATAAGCGAGTGAATTGACCCCCGAACACAGGGATTATGGCGTAAGACATGTCTAACTGAAGGGAACCTCCCAACTTCGCCCCCCATGACCTAGACAACAGCATACCGTACTTAGGGGGGATATCGGCGATAACCACATCCATCAGGATACTTTTAACAGGGACCTGCGCTAGGGTAACTACCAGATCCTTTATAATCCCCATGCATTTAACCTTCCTTGAATCGAAAGAATACAGATTTCCATAAGGTCTCGTGATCTGGAGACCCAGCTTCTCCATTATAATTTTGGGCATAACATTATGAGAAGCCCCGGAGTCTAACATACAATTATGCAGCAACTGATCATGTATATTCAGAGTGATATAAAAAGGAGCGATGTTGTCTTTGGACCCTTCAAAATGAGGACCAAAGGTGATGTTAGGTATGTCATCTTCCAGGTTGATAACATCAGACTGACTCTCTAGTTCGCAGACACCCATTGCTTTGGCAATTTGCTTCCGATAGGCGGGATTTTTTGCCAGTTCTACCAAAGGAATCGGTATTTTAATCTTGTTTAACTCATTTTCAAGACTGAAAGATGTATTTACCTTGTCCGTTTCTTTGGTTGAAACTTCCAAATTTTTTCTTTCCGTCTTACTTGTCTGGATCGCTTTATCACTCGTGATCCTAGTTGAAGATGTAACTTTATCTACTGGTGCGGTTTCATGTGTTTGAGTTTCAACATTTTTCACCTCGTACTCTTGGGTGCTCGCTACCTTGGTTTTGTTGCTAGGTAACAAGGTCTCTTCTGAAGGAGGTTCATAAGCTTGACCTTTTTGAAGGATTTTCTTAGGTTGATTTGTTGAGGTAGGCTTACTCTTGGATCTTAAATTGTACTTGGGTTGAAACTCGGCCATTATCATCTCTGTTTCTGATCGAGATATACTGGGATCAGTGTGATCACCTTCTTCATCCTCATTAGATGGTTGTGGGGTGTTCAAAGATTTTTCATAATCTTCATGAGTGAGATATGGCTGCGAACATTCATCACCGAAATTCACGACTTCATCTTCCAAATCTCCGAAATCTTGGAAGTCATTTGCTCCTATAAAATTTTCGTTCTTTAGTGGAGCTTGTATTTTTTGATCTTCGTTCTTTATTTGTTTATGTTGATTTTGGGGATTTGGATTTCTCCTGAATTCCTTTTTATTTGAAGAATCAGCCTTAACCTGCTCCAACTCCATCCTAGAAATTTTGTTGGACAGTTCTTTAATCACTCGGGCCATATCATCTACTCTGTCATCAGTGTATCGATTCGAGCCCGAAGGACCTGCTGGTTCCCTATAGCGCCTATTATCGTGGTTGATTGTTTCGACTTTAGATTTTAATTTTCCCGAAGCCATCATATTAGATTCAATTTCGACAGCATCGTATTGCATTCTATTTAGGGTGGCTCCTCTTCTTTCTCGCAAAAGTAGTGCGAAATCCGGCTCGAAAGCTCCCGCGAAGCTTACTTTGGCTGAGGGTTCAGAGGGTTTAACTGCGGTGGGAATCTTATTATACAGTTTGTTGAATCTCAGAATAAATTCCATAACCATTTCTGAGTTATTTTTCTTTAGGGACCCGAACTCGGTAAGATAATATAAGTGATCTTTTCGCTCTCCCCATTGTCTTAGGAAAGCATATTCCAAAGCATCATATGACATGGTAGAATATGCGGGTAAGCTCTGAAACCAAGTTCGGACAGGTCCTTCAAAGGTCTGGACAAGGAGTCTCAAATAGAAATCTTCATGCTTGATACCATAGATGTCTGCGAATTGGTCAAAGAAATTTATATGCTCGGCTGCAGTTAGATCTCCCTCCCCAGTGAACTTAGGAAGATTTTTGATGTAGTTTTCAGGTAAATCATGGAGGGGGACGGGTAAAACCAAGGGGGCGTATATCGCCGCTACCTTTGCGAAAACTCTGGGAGGAGGGATTGGTACTTGACCTCCACCTCCTCCTCCAGGAGCTCCTCCACCTCCTCCTCCGGCGGCTGCCATCAATTCTGGTGGGGAAACAGGTGAGACTGGGAAATTCAGTCGAAGAAAATCTGGTATGTCAACTGTCGACGGACTTTATAAAGGATCTTTTCCCTTGTGTAAGGATGGGAAAGTTTGATGAATCTCACTCCTAACATCGAAACAGTTTGTCATCGGATCTCGGGTATCAAACAGAGGACTGCGTGAAGTAGAAGGTTTTGAATGGCATTTAGTCTTTAAAAAAAATTCGGGATTGTTAATAGGCATAATCAGCTTACCATCTGGGTTCTGTCTGGTATTCCTTCTAACGAATGCCAGCTTATTTTTTTCGTGGATTCGCCAAGTGAAAGATTGAAAAGCCTTAAAATTGTGTGTACTCAATGTTCACTATCAAGGAGTAACACTTTCAACGAAATAAATTTCGTTTTCCCAGGGAAAAAGATTTTGTAACTTCGCTCCCCGGCAACGGCGCCAGAAAGATGTTGTTCCTGAGTCTGTACTAAGGCTTAAAAGTACAGTGTCAAGGCATCTGAAAGTAGGTGAAAGATGGGTGAGAGAGAAACGTCGACCTTCGGTATAGGAAACTAGGGAAGATTTCTACGTTCTCGTCGTCTAGCTTCCAACTGTTCCTGATTTGTTATATCTTGTTCAATGGCTGCCCATGAACGTTCAAGTTCGTCCCGGTTGTTAGCAGTTTTAAGGATTATATCAAAAAGGTTTAAGGCGATATGTGTTTGGTTCGATAGTCCGGGTTCGATATTAGGCTATGTCGCTGCGGGGACAGTCATGGAGGAACAGTAAGATTGGGAAAGGATTTAAAGGGGGGTTTAAATGTTGTCTTGATTTGGTCTAAATAAAGAGAATTTTATGTTAAGAGAATAAAATGAGAATGCAAATTGAAGGCTCTTTTCCGTAACTATATTATATTTTAATAAAAGGTGTGAGGCGGAGGAAAAACATTTAGCTGCATATAACGCAAGATTTTTGTCAAAAAAAACTCACATATAAACAGAAGAGGAAATTAGTAAGGAAATAACTGACATAGCAAAGAATAATATAGAATTCTGAAAGTGCAGATTGGTCTTACACCTGCTGATAGCTGGTGCAGAGGAAAGACAATAAACAAATGCAAAATACCAGAATCCTTTCGTTATAGTAGTGGTCGTACTAAAGTATAACGAAGCACATCAATCATGAATAATGTAATGAAATGAAACATGAAATACAAAGAAACAAACTTGTAACACAATCTGGACGGAATCGAGAATCTCCATATTTTCTTATATTAACTTCTCGAATGCAAAAAACTCTATTACAATTTATACCAAAAAGGTCCAGCCACGTTTATTTCATTCTCTGATATATTTATACATATTTGCAGATCAGTTAGAATCTATTCAGTTACATAAATTCAGTTACAACCGAGGGGAGCGCAATTGCTTCCTTTCTCCTGCTCTATCTTCAAGTGGTGCCAGGTGCTCATCTTTGCGCTGATTTGGTGCAGGCAATACATTTTTCTACAAACTGAGATACGAGCTGTGATGGCTCTGCTTGACAGTTGGCCTCGGTGAAATAACATTCTCGAGCTAACTGTTGTAGCTTGTCCCCCATTTGTGCATCGACAGTGTCGAGGACGCTTAGTTGTGCGCTAGGTTTGAGTAAGTGCTTATCAATTTTGGCCATGTCTACCGTATCTATCTGGGAGATATCGGTCGAATATCTCTCATCTTTTTCCTTCAGATCGAATGAGATTTGTTCCACATTTATTTGCATCAATGCTTCTGCATCGCCTCGGCTGTCAATATACAACAGCTCACCATCTATTGAATTAAAAGCTTCCTCTAAAGAGTGGGTTACCTTTTGAACTTGTTCCTTTCCCAGGGAAATGTTATGTTCCCAATATTTCAATAGAATGTTACCTTTGGTTTGTGCAGGGATGGAAAGACTAGGAACGTCTGTCGAAAACCTGTTATTTGTGGGAATTATTGTGTCCTGGAAAGCGACCCGAGCCACTTCAGCTTCTCTTTCTCTAGCAGTCAGGTTCTTAGACACCTGATTTACCAACAGACAGTTCTCCCTAATTTCTCCTATCCTGGCAAGCAAATTTTGTTGTGCCGAAAATAATTTGCTCCGAATCTCACTAGATCGAGATTTAAACATGTTGATATTTATTTCTTTGCTCTCGGCGATTTCTGCCCGAACCTGCAATTGTTGAATTAGATCTCTCTGTTGACTCACTTGCACTCTACCATCTCGGACCACCAACTGTGCTTGCTTAGGCTTGGTCTTGAGCATCTCTATTTCATTTTTGTCAGCCACCCTGGCCTGACCTTTAGCATTTTCTATGGTTGTAGCCAATCTGACCTCCAGGGTCCTAATTAGGCGATTTTTCCTTTTTAATTGGTTATTCATAAGACCAACTGAGAATTGATTTGTTGAAGCATATGCCCCCAGCATTCCCGCGATTTCAGTGGCGAGTTGGTCACTTTTCTTATTTTTTCCATCAGTCATGATTTTATATTTTTTTACAGTGGACTCTCCTTCTTGATAGAACTTTTTTTTCACCACTTCCTTCCTCTTTTTATCAAAAAAGAACTCATTTGGAGGGAGTTCCTCTGCTCTAATGGGCCTCAATTCTTCATCAAATATCTATCCCTCACCAACATTTCCCTGTGCCGACTGCAAGGGTGTGACCGAGGTGATGGGCTCTCCTATTTGTTTTGCCGATTCTTTGGGAGTACTGACGGGATTCTGCACCTTTGGTGTAACCAGAGTCTCTGTTTCAGTTTATGGTGTATGTTCCTTTGGTGGGTCCGTGGTTTTTACTTCCACCTCTGAACTATGTTCTCTGGGTGGGTCGGTAGTCTCTTCTTCTGCTTCGGGATTCTTCTTTTGCTCCCCTTCCTGGCATTTTCCAAGGTTAGAATTTTGTTCCTCAGAACTATCAGCCTCCTTTTGTTTCACTTCGGGAATACCCAAACCCCCCAATACAGTGGGAAGGTTTCTTCATCTATGTTCCTGGAACTTTAATACGGATGTTGTGTCTTCGGGTGCTAATGATTGGATCCGAGCTAGCACTTATTCATACGATCTCGCCCCTCGGAAAATGTCATCCGAGGGTGAATTTTCATGCTCAAATCTCTTGAGCCCACAATGAGCCAAATGATTTCCCACAACCCTTTGTGGATCATGCTTTTTAACCTTGATGGAAACCAGACTTAGGTCCTTCAGGGCAGTAGCCTCGGCTTTGGCATGCCCGAAATCTAATAAAGAATAGGAATTGAACCGAATAGGAAAAGAAGGCCATACCTTCTTTGAGTAGCCCTTAAGTTCTTTGCTTACGCATCCAATGACTGTTTGCCAGGAAACTTCTCGACAAGCCATCTTGTCGGGGATGAACAAGGGCAGCGCATGAGGGGGGACGGAAGCTCCGAAAACTCAGAAATACGAAAAATCTGCCTCAACATACCAATCTTCTATGCCACTCAGACCTATTGGAATGTTGTCTGAGACGCGAGGTGGTAGGTGTCAAAAAATGGCGATATGCAGGGGCACCATCACCCAGTTAAAAATCTCATATACAAACTTTCCTGCTTTGTTCTCCAATAATTTGTCATGATACTCATGCACAGGTTTTTCTTGAGCTGGCTTCCAAGCCCAGTTCATCAAAGGGAATGGAGTCATGGAACACACCGCGTCCATGATATACGCTGACATAAAAAATGAGGATGGTTTCCCACATGCCTTCTGTTCCCGGTACTCTGTGACCCTGTTGGCCAGACTGTCTGAGAACATCTTGGACCAATTGAATGAGCAACCTTTTGCTACCCGAAATATGAGAGGCACCTACGCTATGTAAAAATGTGTTGTGTCTTCTCTTCCAAATAGTCTGCATGTCATCATGGCCACATATTTATACTGTGGCTCCAATGAAGAGATGGAATAAACACCCTGGTCGTTTGCTCTGAATTTTGCTGCGCGCGAAACCCAATCTTTGATCAAACCTGGCATGGTTTTGTCATACTGGATGCATTCTTTCTATTTGAACTCCTCCAGGAACTCGGCACCATAAGTGTATTCAGACGTCGAAGGCAATTTATACATGGTTTGTAGATGTTCAGGTCTGAAAGTCCTGACAGTAACTCGTTGGTTGTTTATGATCGTCCTGGTGGGTAAGTATACATGGTCCAACGCCCACCGGATCATGTCGTAATACGGTAGCAATCGTGGCCTGGTTGTTATTTTGTGCATCTTTGATTGGACTATTATCTTGTATTTAGTGTGTAGATCATCCCTTTCGTTATCATCAGAGTCATCTGAGTAATCAACCAATTCTGCTTGCAGGGCATTTGAGACAAATGACCAGTCGGGAATTGAGTCGACACTTCGGGGTGAAGTATCAGCTACATTGTCTGTACCCTGTCCCGCGACTTCTACATTCGCCTTCACTGCTTTTCGTGGAGCCATAACAGAAACTTGCATTTTCGCCCTTCTGCAATAGACTTGTGTATACATGCAGAAATTAGTTCACTCGGAGAAAGGTGAGCTCTGTGCGCTTATGAAAAATGTTTAAAATAGAATGAAACTCCTGTATATATTTGAAAGTTCTGTATTTTTCGAAATAGGTCTGTCAAATCGTAATTAGTAAGAAATTTATTTCGTAAAAATCCGATCTTATTATTCATAGATTTACTCTAATATTCCATTAATGTCATCAATGTTTGGCGGTCTGACGGTCAGTCGGAGTATGGAGAGTAAATAGCTACCTCGGGAAATGTGCAAACCTCGATGCGCGGGACATATCTCGCATTATTTTAAATTTTCAAAACTTAGCAACGTAAATAATTTTCTCGTTGTTCGTTGCATCGTGAATTTCCTTTTAACATTTTGAATCTTCAACTCACGAGACTACGAGGGCCGATTTTGGTTTAATTAACAGTAACCACGATTTGGAGCATCATTAATTTCATAATCATTTTATTTCTCCATATCGCGACTTTGGAACTTCGAAGACAAATTTCTGGGAGATTAGTGCGTTGAGTCGCGAAACCGCGAGATGGCGATAATTAAGACTCAATTTAGGGGAGAAAAATCTTGGATTAGGCGAATAATTAATCACGTTATAATTACCTCGCGACTTCATGAGTCGGGATTTTAGACATCGTAACTTTATAAAAGATAGTCCCGAGTGGCGAGACGCCGAGAACGGATTTAACCAAAGTTAGCT
>ML790917.1:151136-207499 GCA_009831015.1 Picea engelmannii | reverse complement strand
TAGAACATTGAAATTGCATGCAGTTAAATATTGCATTTCTGAGAAAAAGTTATACTGGAAAGACCCACTTGGTTTCCTCTTAGTTTGTTTGGTTGAATCAGAGACAGAGGAAGTCATCAATCAGTTTCATGAAGGGGTCTGTGGAGGGCATCATGCCTGGAGAGAAACAGCATACAAAATTTTAAAGGCTGGTTATTATTGGCCCAAGTTGTTCCCTGATGTAAATGCTAAGGTAAGGGCTTGTAACCCTTGTCAATTTTTCACTGGAAAGCAGAAGTTACCAGCTATGTCGTTAGTTCCAATCAAAACAGAAGCACCTTTCCAGCAATGGGGGCTTGATTTCATAGGTGAGATAAATCCACATTCAAGCGCCCAACATAGGTGGATTCTCACTGCCACAGATTATTTCACCAAGTGGGTGGAGGCCATTCCTACCAGGAAAGCCACTGACACAGTGGTTATAGAATTTTTGGAAGAAAATATATTGGCAAGATTTGGATGTCCTAGAAAAATAGTAACAGATAATGCTCAAGCTTTCAAGTCAATGGCGATGATTAGTTTTTTGTCAAAAATATAACATTGTACTAGGACATTCCACAGCATATTATCCACAAGGAAACGGTTTGGCTGAATCTTCTAATAAGAGTTTGATCATCATAATTAAGAAAGTCTTAAAAGAAAATAAAAGATCTTGGCACTTACATTTAAAGTATGCTTTATGAGCAAATCGAATAGGAACGAAGAAATCTATTGGTACCTCACCATTTCAAATGGTTTATGGTACAGATGTGGTATTACCAATAAACTTAGCACTTCCTGTAATGAAGTTGTGGCAGGATGAGAAGGAGGAGCCAAATCCTCTCACCAGAAGAATAAATCAATTAATTGAAGTCCAGCAGCACAGGGATGTAATGGACGAAAAGTTACAGAAATACCAGGATAATATGAAGCTGTTTTTTTATCGCAAAGCCAAGAACAGAAAACTTTCTTCCAGGAGATCTAGTCCTGAGGTGGGACGCTCGAAAGGAAGATTCGGGTAAAAACGGTAAATTTGATCACATCTGATATGGACCTTTTAAAATATCATCTTCTGAAGGTAAAAACTCTTTTCTACTGGAAAATTTAGATGGTAAGATCCTAAGTGCCTCTGTTAATGCACGATTCTTAAAGCATTACATAATATATATATATATATATATATATATATATATATAATTTGTTGTCTCTGAGATAGTTTATGCCTGAGCAGTCGGCCAGGAGCCTGTCTAATCTTCGTATCTTCGAAGACATAAGACTAAATGCCCTGCTTTCCTGTGCAGTTATATCTCAAGTCTGTCAATACATGCCTTCTGCATGTTTTGTACATCAGTTCGACAAATTAATATAAGAGTATTCTGAAATAAAGTTTTGGATATTGAGCCATGTGCCTAAAAGTTGAAGAGATTTTGTATTGAATTTGAAATTTATCAAATGATTGAATTCAGATAGGTCAATATTCATCTTTTTCTCTCTGACTAAAAATGGTTAAGTTTGAGATTAAATCTGTATATCTTAGATTGTTTAACATTTTGTCTGGACTTTTTAGCTTGCTCAAAAGAAGATCCCTTGAAAATGTTTTCCCTTTTTCTCTACAGTCTTAGGAAGTTTTGAAGGTTAAAAAAAAAATTTGACCTAGAATAATCAAAACAAGTTGACAAACCTTGATTATAAAATTTTACACAGATCACCAACCCTGATATATTAAGTATCACTGATTGCCCCCACTTCGTAAGCCTGAGCTAAACATAAGACAGATGGTGAAAGGAAATTCATAATTGATTGCCCCCATCTAGTCATACAGACGATGAAAGGAAATTCATTTAAATGATTGCCCTCGTCTAAAAATATAAAATAGATAACTTCACCGGGGTACTGAACAGGCCTGCTAGCAGTGAAGCAATGTCTAAACATAAAATTAGCATTCGAAGCGGTGAAAGGAAATTCAATAAAAAGGGACAGATAACTTCATCGGGGTACTGAACAGGCCTGCTGGCAGTGAAGCAATATCTAAGGTATCTGTAAGGTTGTCACACTTATCTATAACTCTATTCTAGTTATCAATTTTTCGAAAACTGGATATTCATCTTAAGTCAAATAGAGCTTCCCAGTTTTAAATTGTTGAATTTTGTTTCGATTGATGCAAGCTGAAATGTTTAATAATCTGTTGAGCTTCTAAAGATTGTTCTAACTATCTCAATATTAACTCAATTTTGGAATGAGAAGAAATTTTTTTTGAAGAAGACCAGAATTGAATTTCAATAAGTGATGAGTTTTGAAAAGGTTTTCAAAGACCGTATATATTCTCTTTTCTTACTCCTTGATCAGTTTATCAGAGATAAACTTTTGACCCCATTACCCAATGTAGGCATTGAGTCTGCATGTTCTCCTCGTCCCGCAGGGAGACGAGGTCCCCAGTTGGAGCCTATGTTGAAACAGACATTGTTTTTAGACCTCAAGGATAAAAAAAAAAATTGTATCTTTGAGCCTTTGCATTATATAATTTTTTTTTTAAACAAAAAATTTCATCTCCGACGGATTCGAAATGCCTTAATGGTTCATTTTTGGACAAAGAATGATTAAAATCTAAACGAACATATATTCCAAATACTTTTTCAAATGATCTTTTAAAGGAACAATAACGTTAAAACTTAAAAGATGTTAAATTCACATCGGATATCGGGATTCGGAGTTTTGAAATAACAATGTTAAACACAAATTAAATAGCGAAATCTCGATCCCCGATTTCCCGATACATTAATTTTTAATAAAAACATTATTTACTTAAGTCAGATTTAAAAAGAGTTTAAAACTTTAAGTTAATCTCATCGCAAAATCGGGATTCGCGATTTTGTGAGAACAAAGAAACTTGTCATCGTGTTTCCCAATTTCTCGATCCCCGATTTCAGTTAATCCTTAAGCGCATTTTGTAATTAATATAATTAGTACTAAGCATGATTAAGAATAAATAATCATATCGGGATATCGGAGTTCGCGGTTTCACGAGCATAAGTTTCATGACATTGGATTTCCCGATTTCCCGATACTCGATTTCCCGATTTCCAATTTCTTGATTAATGAAATCCTGAAAAGGTAATCTAGATTAATTAAGATAATAAAAAAGTTTTTGACTTAAATGATATATCGCGATTTCGGCGATCGGGGTTCTTCGATGACCTCTTTCCTTGACATCGAAAGTTTTGAAACCCCGATAAGAGTGCTTTCAAATTTAAAACAAGATTAACGCTAATTAATCACTCTTTGAAACAATGTTTAAAGTTAAACTTTGATAAATGATCTTTAATGCGACAATTATTCAATTTGGTAAGTTTCTATCATATTTGAAAATATCGAAAAAGCTCAGGTACAAAAATTAAATGCATATTATCGGGAATATCTTTTGCATTTATCTCATAACAGAGGTACAAATCTCGATGATTTTATGCTATATTCGAAATAAATTTTGAAATGTTTACATTACTATTTCGAAGCTAAACTCTGCTCTGTTATAGGTATTCGAGTGAACACAGAGCTATGGCGCCCAAAAAGGCTTCAAAGAAAACTGAAGAGCAACCAGAAGGCGATATTATTTCAGACACTACTGCAGCTGGAGTAGTACACTCTGTCAAATCATGGGCTGCAATTGCAGAAAAAATGGAGGATGAACTTAAATATGCGGATAATGGTGCGGACAATCATCTCCGAGATATCGCCGAGACTGGGCTTCATAAGGTTGCTACATGCCCAAGATTGGTTTCCTATACTGATATGGTTGCATGGGCACTGGATAAAGTGGATGTTCCGACCAGAAGTATTCTGAACGAGCAAGGAGTTGTTATCGGCTCATTCAGGCCCGAACATATCCAAGTAATGTATAAGCTATCACCCAATTATAGGCACACTTTTAATTCTGAATTTGTAGCTGCATTTCAACAAAAAGAGTGTGTTGAAGGTGGCCAAACATACCCTGACATAATAAGAGGATGGTCTAGAGATGAAAACAAGTTTAGGGCTAATGAACTTGGAATTTATGCCACAGCTTCCCTAAATGAATATATGGTGTATTTAGCAATGATGTTGTGTAGACTTTTTGGGAGACAGGATCATTTTCATTTTAATGCAGACTGGACACCTTTCTTAGAGGAAGTTTCGGAGGGGCGTAGTTTCAATTGGCATAAAATTTTATCAGACAACATCACTTCAGAGGTTATGAATTACAAAACAGCCAGGTCAAAAGGACAAACAGTGGCCTTTTATATGTCAGCTTATATAATGGATGTCATTTGCTTCATGACTCCTTTCCCATTAATGAATTGGAGTTGGAATGCCTCTTGTGCAGAGCCCGTTCATAAGTACCATTCAGCTCTATGGGAAGAAAATGCCAAAAATAATTTTTATGAGATTTGTCATTATGTAATTATTCCTCTACACAGAATTTTCTTCGGATGCGATCCCCCTCGCATTTCCAATACCATAATAGAAAACCTCAAATCAGTTGTTGACTGGTTCATCGAAAAAAAAATTTCCTATGTGAGAGTTTATGGTTGTTCTATTCCGCCACATGCACTACCCAAAATTTTACCAGACAGGTTAATATGTAGAGAAGTGGCTTATCAGTTGATAAATGGTGGTATTGGGCTAGAATTGAAAGCTCAACAGAAGAAGGCATGGCCATCTTTTCCGGTTTATCTAGGGAAATTTGTTTTATTAAACATAGGTCATTCTAAGTCAGAAGCCGAATCATTGAGTGAAGTGAAATTAGTGGATATAGAACACATGAAACATGACCCATATCAAATAATCAATCGGCATGTCACACAGTGTGTATTGAAAGCATATGAACATGAAGTTTCATTTTATGATGATGTTTTTAGAAATGCTAAGTCTTATGAGKAAGTTCAGAGTAGAGTGCAAAMTTTGTCACCTGATGCACAGGTGGGGTTTGCATCTTTTMAAAGAAATARAAGACARTGTTTGCCAAAGATTTTGCAAGGYGAAATGCCAACATCAGCACATGAACAAGAAAYAATTCCTCCAGGTTTTGAAACCATTAYTCAGTATGATACAAGTGATAAAGATAAATTGAAAAATCCTGAGATTCCTCCTCAGAATACAGAGGRTTCTCAKATCAAAGAAAAAMAGACAGAAAAKGGAAAAGGAGCAGAGACAAATCCAATAAACCTTGATGATKTTCCAKARAATGTTGGGGGRAYAGCTTCACAGGAACTTGGRAGTCCYATTACAGCATTAACTCCACTGCAGGCTACTTTCGGAACCCCTCACGAAGGAGTTCTATACGTAAGTGACTTAGAACCAATCAGCAGAGATGAAATACCTTCATCGGATTATTTTTTCAGTAAAAAAAGAAGAGTTGTGTTGAAACAGGAATTACATTCTATAGGAGAAAGAACAGTCAAAAAACATAAAGTTATTATTGATGGATAGAAGCTGAATGAAGGTGAATTTGCTACAGAGTTAGCAGGAACTATGGGGGCTATAGCATCAGCCAATATGTACTCTGTAGGAAATTTAATCACTATGATAGAGCAAAAGGATCGGGAAATTACACAGCTGCAGGACAGGTTAAAGGAAAATGAAAAAATTATCGGCTGGGGAATACAAAAAGGTCTTGAGTAAGCTAGACTCAGAGACATCCAGGAAATCCAAAAGTTAAATGAAAATTTGGATGAAGCAAAAAACATGATACAGGTTACTCAGGAACAAATGCAGAAACTGGGTAATGAAAATAAATCTCTACAAGATAAAATCATTTCAATTACTAATCAAGTGATTGAAATAGATCATTTCAAGACTAAAGCATCAGAAATATATACAAATATTGAAGAAGAACTTGAAGGAAAGAAAGCGAAAATCTCAAATATCAAAATGGTCAATATCGCAGAAATAGAGAAGTGGATGATAGCTTCCAGTTCAAAATTGGAAAAAATTAAGTCCACAGATAAAACAATTGCAACACAGTTGCCAGGCATACAAAAAAGTTTATTTTCTTTTGAATCAAACGAAGTACCACAAGCTCTCAAAGCCTTGGTGAACTTTTTAGAAAAACATGTTCAAGAAGTCGAAGCAGATAAAGAAAGTTCTTCAACTCTAAGTTAAAACTTTGTAAATATTTCTATTTTTAGAATTTCGAAATAAATTGTAAACGGTTGACATTAGTTTATGCAACCGAAAGATTAGGAAGTTGGTTAGATACCAACAGAAAGTTTTGACAGAAATGTATAAATATAATTTCAAGAGGCTGAAACAGGGCTTCAGAATTTTTGAGAGAAAGCCAATTTTTGTACGATCAACTTTAAAGTTTATCAGGATATAAATCAGGAACAAGATTCCGGATTCTGCAATTTCGTGACTATGTTTATTCCTCTGTTCATCATCATTTGTTAAATCTTCTTCTTAATGTGTATTTCTAGCAAATAAATCAATTGGAAATTATATGCAATTGTTGTTTATTGTTTCAGATTGGTTTGGATGTTGAATGTGTTACAGTTTTTCCTCTGAAATTACTTTAGTGATTTTAAGACCTGTAGCCTTCTGTTCCTTAATATTTTCCTTTGTTAGAAATCTTGTTTCTCTTTCATTATTGTTAATTGAAGTATAAGATTATTTCCAGATAAAAGCCTTATATTTCTCTCTGTTGTGTTTCATTGTCCACACTTTCAGAATTGTCACAAAACCAGGAAACGGCCTTGATCGTGTTTTTATTACTGTTTTAGATTTTAAAGTTGTTTTCATTAATATAATCTCTCGAAGCCTGAAGTAACCAATCTATAAAAGACCTTTTTTACAAAACCTCTTAAAAAAACCTATCACCCATGACAGTTCCTAATGGCAGACAACCTAACGTAGAACCTGGTCTACAAGATCAAACCAGCATTGCCTTAAACCTATTTAACACTATCTTGCAAACCGCAACAAATAGGACTGAGTTAGAAAGATCGTGGGATGTAATTGAACGTGACATAAGCATCCAGGAACAACGGGAAGCAAGACAAAGACAGTTGAGAAACTGAATCTGATCTAGCCTTTCTTTGTTTTAAAAGTAATATCATAAAGATCTTTATTCGGATGCCTTGACGGTGTGTTTTATAGCCTTAAAACACAAACTCAGGAACAACAGAGGGTACGGAGAATAGCCTCTCGAACTGTAAGTGTTTGGTCAACTGCCTTGACCTTCGAGACACCAGGTAAGTATGAGAGAATTGAAAGTGGCTTATGTCCATATACCGCTTCAAAAGGAGTCATGTGTGTAGTCGTATGGTATGAAGTGTTGTACCACCATTCAGCTAGGGGTCACCATTGAGCCCACCGATTTTTCTTTTCCGAGGCAAAATACCTCAAATATGTTTCCAAACACTTGTTGACAATTTCCATTTGACCATCAATCTGGGTATGATAAGTTGTGATGAGATGCAATTGGGTGCCTTGTAGCTTGAACAGTTCTTGCCAAAAATTGCTTGTGAAACTTGGGTCAAGATCAGAAACAATAGAGTGTGGCATGCCATGAAGCTTGAAGACCTAATCGATGAAAATTTGAGCCAACGTGGATGTTGTAAACGGGTGTTGAAGAGCGCAGAAATGAGCATACTTGGAAAGGTGATCAACAACCACCATGATCACTGATTTATTTCCCGATTTGGGTAAGCCTGTAATAAAATCCATAGAAATATCCCTCCAAATAGCAGGTGGAATCGGAAGCGGTTGTAGTGTGCCCAGAGATTTGATTGTTTCTCCCTTGTTTCATTGACACACATCACATTCAGCGAAAAAATTACGAATGTCATGTTTCATACCATCCCAGAAAAAAGAACGTTTGACCATGTCATAGCTTTTGGTGAACCCGGAGTGCCCCGATGTGGGTGTAGCATGAAGCTCAAAAAGTACCGTGGATTTAAGCTTTGATTGTTTACTTAAATACAAACGGTCTTTGTATCGAAGCTCATCATGGAGCCAAGAGTACCCTGGGGGAGCTGGAGCATTGGACTGCAATTGTTGGATCAGATGCAAACTTTTGGGATCTTGTAGCCATTCCTGGCGAACGGCTTGGAGCCAATCTGGTACAATGAAGGAAAGAGAAAAAAGGGATCATTCGTCTTCATATTTTCGAGAAAGTGCATCCGCAACCACATTGTCTTTGTCTTTCTTGTAAATGATCTCATAATCATATCCAAAGAGCTTAGTCACCCATTTTTGTTGCTCCGGGGAGGAAATGCAGTGTTCCAGAAAATACTTGAGGCTTTGATGGTCTGTCTTAATTTGGAAGCGTTGCCCCAATAGATAAGGGTGCCATAGATCAACGGCATGCAGAATAGCCAACATTTAATTTTCATAGATTGATTTGCCCAAATTTCTTTCAGATAGTTGCTTGCTGGTAAAGGCCAAAGGTTGACCCTCTTGCATAAGGACAGCACCAATTCATTTCCCTAAAGCATCACATTCCAAAACAAAGGTCTTTGTGAAATCAGAAAGGGCTAGAACTGGAGTGGTGCACATGGCCATCTTCAAGGTTTGAAAAGCTTGAGCAGCGGCTGGGGTCCAAGTGAAAGAGTTCTTTTTTAGGAGAGCAGTGAGAGGTGTTGCCATCTTTCCATAATTCTTAACAAACTTGCGGTAATACCCTATTAAGCTCAGAAATCCACGCAATCTTTTGAGAGTCTTTGGGTGAGGCCAGTCTTGCATAGCTTCAATCTTTTTAGGATCCACCCTGACATCGTCCTTGCGAACCATATGACCCAAGTACTCTACTTCTGAGGCGCCAAAAGCACATTTAGATTGTTTCATGAAAAATTGGTGCTGAGAGAGTAGATGGAGAACTCGATCCACATGAGAAAGATGGTATGTCCAGGTTTTTCTATAGATGAGGATATCATCAAAGAAAACTAAGACAAAATGACGTAGAAAAGCACAGAAGACGTGATTCATGAGGCTTTGGAAAGTGGAGGGGGCATTACACAAGCCAAAGGGCATGACCAAAAACTCATAGTGGCCCTCATGAGTTCTAAAGGAAGTCTTGGGAATGTCTTCCTCTTTCATACATATCTGGTGGTAGCCTGAATGAAAATCAAGTTTAGTAAAGAATTGGACGCCACTCAATTCATCCAAGAGGTCATCAATGACAGGAATGGAAAATTTGTCTTTAATGGTAAGTTTGTTGAGGGAACAGAAGTCAAGACACATTCGTTAAGAACCTTCTTTCTTTAGGACCATGACCAGAGGAGAAGAGTAGGAACTCGTACTAGGGCGAATAACACCTGCATTAAGGAGTTCCTGGACCATTTTCTCAATTTCATTTTTTTGGGAAAACGGGTGACGATACGGACGGATATTGGGAGGAAGGCTTTCGGGTACAAGGGGAATGGAATGATCATGAACACCAAAGGAAGGAGGGAGTCCCTGGAGAGTGGAAAAGACCACTTGATGTTTAGAAATGATGGCTTGGAGGTCTTGTGGCACCGAGGGTGTCTCTGTTGCTTGTATGGCATGGAGTTGGGCAATAACACCAGAATGACTTTTTTGAGCAGCTTTTCCATGCGATGGGAACTAATTATCTCAGGTGAACCAGCGATGATGCCTTGGAACTTATATTGGTGGCCCTCCTTGTCAAATTGCATGGTTAATTCCTTGAAATCCACGAGAATGGGACCTAAATTCCTTAGCCAATCTGCACCCAACACAATGTTACAACCGCCCATGTCGATAGCAAACATATGAGATTTCAGGTGGTAGTCACCAATTTGGAGACGCACATTTTCACAACGCCCTCCACATTTCATGGAAACACCATTGGCAATCATGATTTGGAAATTATTGACGACATGGATGTAGCAATGAGTTTCTTGGGCAATGCAACGATGAATAAAATTATGGGTTCTTCCACTATCAACCAAAATGATGACCTTATGATGCTTGATGTAACGGATTAGCTTGAGGGTTTGGGGAGCGAAGAAGCCAGTGAGAGCATTGAGGGAAATGATTGGTTCTACTTCGGGAGGGTCTGAGGGAGGGGTTATGTCAGTGGTTTCAGGTGACTCAGACACAAGGGGAGTTTCAACTTCCTCTTCCGAAATATCCTCGGAGATGGCCATAAAAAGTTTTTGTTCCTTACACTTGTGGCCCGGGAAATATTTGTCATCACAATTATAACAAAGGCCTTTGAGTTGACGTTCAGCCATTTCAGCCCTAGTCAATTTTTGGATCTTTAGTGGAGCGGAGGGAGTAGTGGGATTTACTGGTTTAAGATACAACATGTTGTGCTTCTTTAGCTATTTTAGTAGCCTCCACCCAACTCTGAGGCCGAGCCACGAGGACATGTGCCCGAATCTCATCATTGAGGCCACTGATAAAACACTCTCAGCAAAAAGCAGCAGACATGCCCTCTGTCCGAAAAGCCAAGCGCTCAAAGGCAGCTATAAAGTCTTCCATTGTTCCTGATTGTTTCAACTTTGTCAAATGGCCCAAATGGTTGGTGTCAGTGTCCAAGCATTCATAAATCTCTGCCACAAAGTGTGTCCAAGCAATATACCCTTGACGGAAAAAAAATTCTCCATTGCCACCATTGCCAACGTTCTTGATCTAAATGGAGAACACCATACTAGAGTTTCTCCAAGTCATCTGTAATGTTGTATAAAGAGAAATAATGTTCCATTTGGGTTACCCAACCAGTGGGGTCTGAGCCATCAAATTTGGTCACATCCACCAGCAAAAGGCGTAGGTCACATTGAAAGTGATGGTGCTGAAAATTATGGGAATGAGAGGAATGTTCACCTTCAGTATGTGGAGGTGAGTCGGAGGAAGGGTTATCTGTAGGGATATGAAGCTTGGTGCAGAGTGACGAAAAGACAGATTCAAGTTGGGTGGTCAGGGCTTGTTTGATTTCCTCCATTGAGGACTGCATGGTTGTATTGATGGCGACAACATTGGCACTGAGTTGTTTCACTTCTTGTTGGGTCTCGGTGAGACTAGATTGCAAGGTATTGAAGCGAGCTTCCAAGTCTTGGCTGCGGGTATGGGCCATGAGGATGAGGGAACCGAAAAGGGGCAGGTGGGGTCAAAAAAAAATTCGAAAAATGATATGTATGAATGTGATAAGGGAGAAAAGATGAATCCAATGGAATAGGTCTCAAATAATGGTGAAAACAATTCCAGACTTTTTCTTTTTTTTTACACCGGAGTTATACTCTGGTCTGAAGAATATTGCAGGGATGAAATGCTCAAATGATTTACCAAGAAGAAAAGTGTAGTTACTTGGCAACCCGAACACAGTTGTGCGGCAATAGATCATATCTGTTTTAATTTGTTTATGTTGTTGTCCCCAAGGGTTAGGTATTCAAGGGTTCTGCAGACAAGGGTTTTCCCTGTGTTATAGCTCTCTGATATACGTGCGAGGTCCAACAGTAGTTCTCGGCCCAATATCTCAGGGCACTAACTAAGGAGGATAGATCGTACCCTTAGCCGTACTACTCGACTACCCAAGTACTAGAGAGTATCTTCCCGAGTGTTGTTATCGGTGACATTATAGCAGTCAGGCAGCCAATCAGTTTATCTAAAGAGGGCTTCAGGAAATCTAGGTTGATCTGTACACAGGTGTTGTCTGATGCGCTACCACTCGAAGGGGTACCAACAGGGGTTACAAGGGTGGCCAACAGATGTGCGCTTAAGAACCACTTGTATTTCCTACGTGTATGAATCCCTCAACCGCGGGTTTATGCGTGTAACGACAGAGCTCTGTGGCTTAAAGACGTCGGAATACGTCTCTACCCTGGAAAAAAAATACCCACAATTTCTACCAAGGAAAGTGCTCTGATACCACTTGTAATATACCAGATATAAAAAGTATGCAGAACAGAAATAAAATGCTAGAAATGGCAGAATAACAACAATATAACCAGAACAATCACCACAATAGCATTGAAATGATATAAGAATAACAACAGAAATAGCACTATGATTCTGAAAGCAATGTTCACGGGCCTCTTTGAGGGGGTCAGCAACCTCTAGTTGAGCAGAGCTCTATTACAATAATATCCAAGCTAGGGTTCTCATACCCTAGACTCCTATTTATACTAAATATGTTTATCAAAAGAAGCATCTAGAGGAAGATCCTTCTAGAAGCGGAAGCTTCTATTAGGTCTTCTTAGATTCGACTTATTCTATTTTATTGCAAGGCCTTATTAATATTGACCTTTATTACATCCAAATATATTGTTCTATCTATGTGCGGGTTAGGACCCTAACATACTTTAATAATTCATTTAATTAAAGTAAATTCTGGAGTAGAAGGCTTTGGACGATTTCCACACGTCTAGACACATGGACTCATGCGAAAATATTTGTTTGATGCTACCACTAGCATCAACAACAAGGCCAGTGGTCAGCCAGCCAAACAATTCGTTGGCCAGCAGACCTAGAGAGCAGAGAGAAGAACTGTCATGCAGTGGGAAGTGGTCCAGGAAGCCCCAGGAAGCAGGGCAGAAATATGGGCATCCTCTAGCAACGAGAAAATTTGGGTAGCCTCGAGCAAGTTCAGTTAGCAAGTCTGAGCAACATGCAGTGGGCAGTAAGACCAGGCAGCAAAATCTGAGTTTTTCAACAAGTTGTGGAGATAGTCGTAACCGAATTGTGATTAGAGGATAGGTTGGATGGGGTTCCCAACTACAGTTCGTGGAAGGAGAGAATCATGTTAGTGTTGATGGAAAAAAAGATCTGGGAATTTTTTAATACCCAAATCACTCCGCCAACAAATCTTGCTCAATAGGTCATCCATAATCAAAAGAATGTGAAAGTCAAGCGCATAATTTTGGATAGCGTAAAATATCATTTGATCCCTCATTTATCTTGAAAGAAAATTGTCAGAAACATGTGGGAGGTTCTGAAAGGTTTATTTCAGAGTAAAAAGAAGAATCGCAAATTGGTGTTGAAAGAGAAGCTCATAGACACAAAGATAATAGGATCAGACACGGTGACAACTTATCTCAACCGGATCCAACATGTTTAAAAAGAAGAATCGTAAATTGGTGTTGAAAGAGAAGCTCATAGACACAAAGATGACAGGATCAGACACAGTGACAACTTATCTCAATCGGATCTGACATGTTCAAGATGAATTGACTGCAATTGAGGAAGCAATGGATGATTCAAAGTTGGTGAAGACGACACTCAAAGGCTTCACAAAAGAGTCGACGCCATTCATCAAGGGAATCATGGCACAACAGAAGCTCTTTGATTGGTCAAGGTTGTGGGATGACTTCGTTCAAGGAAGAATGGTGACTTAAGATCCCTTTGAAGAACGGTGTCTCAGAATCCTTCATTGATCTTGTTATCCCCAGGTTTAGGGATAACTAAGGAGATTATGTCTCAAGGCCCACAGGTCCTAGACATGGAGTATCGAGAGCCAGATCGACTTGAGCATGGCCCTGGAGGGCCCATCTTTTCTTTTCTTCAGTGCCTCCACCTTGTCAGCAGCAGTAACATCTATCATCTCGGCCTGATCCTGTAGCAGAGATGGATCTTTCTCCATGAAATAATGAGTTCGGGTATCATGGTATGTGTCACTCTGATCCTCAAAACCTTTGAATATGTGCATTTAGTTCTTTTTGTTTCTAACAGGTGCTTGGATCTTATACTTATCCACTTGACCATGTCTGGGGGAATGACAGGATGCCCTAGTAATCATGTGCCCATGGGTTTTGAGTTGCCACTTGGGGGGGTTCATGAAAAGTCATCGTCCGCTCCCATCATACTTACCACTTTCTATATTACTCCCGCTCATCCATCCCATTACACTGGTCTAAGCATTGGGTTGGCCAATTATTTAAGGGTTGCACCTTACCTTGTGGGAAGAAGGGGCTAAAGGCCCAGAGGGTAAAAGCAGTTGGAAAAAGATAAAAGCCTAAAAATAAAACCTCGAGATGCTTCGCCCAGGGATCCCCGAGAAAACAATAAAAGGCTTCTCAACAAGAAACAGAGGAACCCATAAAAAAAATAATAAATAAAGACCTAGTCAAAGGATAGGGGGTCTCATCATGAGCCAGCCTATTTGGTCCATGGGCATCTAGCGGTATGACACCACTAGCAGTTAGTTACCATGCCAGGGTAGTGGCTCTTGGTGGCATAGCCAAGAGAAAGGGGGTCTCATCACGAGCCAGAGTTCTCATTTCCGTGAAAGTGCTTGTGGGTAACATTGTCACCACTGGTCACCACGCTAGGGCAGTGTCCCCTGATTATCTTCTTGAATGAAAAAGCAATAAAGAATAAAGATAAAAGGCATTAAAGGACTTGGAAACATTTTCATCTAGGACAGGCGCAGCTCACCCTCTACAGAAGCACCGACAGATAAGCCATGCATTTTCCTACTATCACTGCACCCCTTGTCCACCTCACCCACTAACATGACTTGGATTTGATTTCTCTCGAAAACATCCCACATCCAGTGAGCATTAGCCCAATAGAACGTCGTGTCACTTCCTCCAAACTTGGCTTGCAAATTAGTATAATGTCTTTGAGCACTTGACTGGGTAAAAGGGGTTTTATGCACATGTTTAATAAAATTGATGATTGAATGTGATTGGTATTGCTATGATCCATGTGACTTATGAGCCCGTGGAGAGTGTATCTGTTGATGTGCAGGATCATACTCGACGGACAAGTACCATATTGGACATGTACACATGGGGAGATAATTAGTTCGGACCTCCATGGGGCTAAGAGCCCATCAAATGGATGTTGAAACCCCAACAGGGGGCAGAGACAGGTTAGAGGGTTTGCACTGGGGAAGAGGAAGACGTTCCACCAGAGGCAGTTGAGTAGACCTGTACCCAAGGGGGTTGTGCCTTTTCCACCAGGATGTTGGCCTTTGAAGGCCATGACATCACCCAGGACATTCATGACGTCATCCAGCATTTGTGGAGGTTTTGAGAGGCAGTTGTGGCACGTGATGTTTGTTCCAGAGGCCCAAGGAGGCCTAACATTTTGCTCCAGGAAGCCAACGTTGCCCTAGAAAGGGATAATGTCACCCTAAAAGGGCATGACATCCTCATTTTTGCTTGATTTAGGGTTTGATTATGACATTTGATGTAAAAACAGTATTATTATGTATTTTGGCCATGTCAACCTTTTGGTGACCTAAAATTAAATTAAGGTCATTGTTATTGTATAAATTGAGGGTTTTAACTCTCATTTTCTCATCATCTTTCACTCACACTTGTGTGAGGTCTGAAATTTGCGCCCTCTTTTAGGGTTTTGGTTGAAATTACTAGTGCGCACTTGTTGAAGGAGGCTTTTCTTGGCTATTTTTGGCATTTTCTTGGTGGAAGGTTTACAACTAGGGTTTGGCATTGATGATACTTGGTGAATGTAAGTGAATTTCTGCAATCCTTCCATTACTTGAATGGTTATACTATTTTACTTGCATTTTGTTAATGAATTTGCTAGAATAAACCCTAGGAAACAAGCACATGTTGGTGTCCTTGTTTTAATTCCCTGCTAAGATTGTGCAAAGGAGTTCTTACCTTTTGAAGACATTGCTAGGGCCTTGCCATTGCAACACCCTACTCATGCTCTTCAATCATATTTGTTTTTATCTTGTCATTGAGCTAAAGAAGGAGGAAAACGCACTAAGGCCTGGGGTTTCTACACCTTAGTGAGTCGTTTTCCCCTAGGGTTTGATTGTTGAAGCCTTGGCTCAACAACACTACACCATCAAACTCTCTTGTCTTTAGCCCTTCCATTATCATATTGCTTCTTCAACATTTGTCGCTACCTTTGACTCCATTTTCCCTATGATTGCACTGATCTAAGACCTTGTTGCTTGAGTGCCTTGATCACAAACTTCAAACAACCAATACCTTGAACAATTGCTAACATCTTCTAACCCTAGCCTAGACTAACCTACTAACCCTATTGATGCCATTATCCATTTGATTTATAGTTATTCTTTGCAGCATTTTAGCTTCTTTAAGCAAGTTGAACGATTGGCTAATGCATGATAGTCTTTGCTTCTAAATGAATGATGGTATTATGATATTGATGATAAAACGTTATTGCTCATTGTGAAGCTTTCTTTAGCATTTATTGTGAAGTGACGCATTGTGACTATTGTTATTGTACATCATTCATTTGCTTCATCAATATTATCGGTCAATTGCTTTATATCAGAAAGTCCTTGATTATATTTAGTACTAACCAACGATTTATCTTACATATATATAGTTTTATTGTTGCTTTGTCTCGCAGGTACACTTCTGATTATCATTATCTTTATTGGTTGTTTAGCCGGACCTTCTGATCGGTGGTGACTTGTGAGGGGGGAACTTTTACTTAGCCATAAGTCTTTGCCTTCTCAAAACCCCAAGTCACCAGGGACATCTCCCCTAGGCCTACCACCCTAAACAGAAAGAGTTATCCTATCGAGGTGACAGTGGTAGGATAGTCTCAAGTTTCGCCAGTTTGCCTTGTTTTCAGCGTTCATTTACTTTCAAGTACAAACTGTGCGATAACAGATCAAACACCGTTCTTGTTGGTTTGTGCTATCTTCCTGTATATTTCAGATTTGAAAACTGAGGACAACAAAGGAGAACATAAAAGGACAGCCAATTACCAAGAAGTATAGTAAAGGTTTCCTCCTAAGAATTGGTAAGGACATTCACCACTCTTTTGTTTTCATATTACTTGATTTATCTTATGAATCTAGAGTGATTTTAGTTTGTTGATCTGCATTTTTTTATGTTAGCTAATTATCATTTCAAATCAGTCATTAAAAATAATTAACTCCTACCTTCATCTCATTATTATTTAAGACACTGATTGATTTAATTTTGAGTGAAGTTGTTGTGTTAGGAAAGTCTCCCAAAGTCCTTTAGCATAGGAACTAAACTTAAAGGGGGAAGGGGTTGTGCCGTGGTGTCATTGGACACTTGTCCTACGTGGTACCGCCTTAGCGCCTCAAGAGACCTTGACAAAACTGTTAAATTGGTCAGTAACAAAACCTTGTTGACAGATGGTAAATAAACTCCCAACATCTGAAATGAATGTTAGTAGAACATGATAAATAATGAATTGTGCATTCCCACCTTGAGATCATAATAGAATCCATGTTATTCAAATTCAAGCAAGATCTACCCAAAAGTGTCATAAAAACAGCGCTATTCAATGAATTTAAACAAATCTATACTCTAGCTGCTAAGATCAGTTGGCAAATCATGATTCAAAATGTTTCAACTACCTTTGAAAATTACACATAACTCTTTTGCACACAAAGTGCAATGGCTACAAATTACACATAACTCTTTTGCACACAAAGTGCAATGGCACAATGAATCTATGTCCAGTTATCCAAAGAGCTAATAGTGACTTCACAATTTTTTTTTACTTTTTTAATTATAAAATTCCCTGTTTACAAATTTTTTTTAAAAGTACACCTACAAATTTCTCCAATTATTATCTCCCATCTATTAAAAAAATAATAATGCAAAAATTATATAATCATTTTCTGTTTTATAAGTAATTCTAATTCCTATTGTGTTTTCCACACCAGGAAGGAAAAAAATTATTTTTATTTTTTTTAGTTATAAAATTCCATGTTTACAAATTTTTTAAAAAGTACACCTAAAAATTTCTCCTATCTCCCATCTATTAAAAAATAATATTAACAAATTATATAAACATTTTCTGTTTTCTAAGTAATTCTAATTCCTATTGTGTTTTCCACAACAAGAAGGAAAATTTTAAAAAATTCCCATCTATTAAAAAATAATATTAACAAATTATATAAACATTTTATGTTTTCTAAGTAAAACATTTTCTGTTTTCTAAGTAATTCTAATTCCTATTGTGTTTTCCACAACAAGAAGGAAAATTTTAAAAAATTATATTAACAAATGTTGTTTTCTAAGTAATTTTAATTCCTGTTGTGTTTTCCACAACAGGAAGGAAAATTCTATTGAATATCGCAAAGCAAATTAATCCCACCAAGCAAGGAGCGTCTATAAAAATATAAACCTTCTTATATTCATAGAAAATTATGTTCATCCATACGCCACGTGTATTGTGATGTGTAATGTTGGCACTTTAAAAGATTGGTAAGATGATATTTAAGAAATTGTCAGTTATAAACATACGTGATTTACTGATTATACTCTGGCTAAATTGTGGTCCAATAGAACCTAATAGCTTACTCATTAGTGAAAGCCGTACGAAATCTACTAGCCTACTCATTCGTAAAATTTTGGCTGGTAGGTGAAGGGAGGCTGTTCTTAACCTGGAGGGAAACTATGAAGTTTAAACTTAATTATGCTTGAGGAACTATGAATTTTGAACTTAATTATGAGGACTAAGCATATCCTTTAACAACCCTGCTGAAGCTCTGGCCGGAAACTATGGAGTTTTAACTTAATTGTGCTTCAGGACTAAGCATATCCTTTGACAACCCTGTTGCAGCTCTGGCCCTATATCATGGCTTGCTTATTCTTAAGACAATGCGGATCAATAATCTTTATTATAATGGAGAACACCACTATCATAATTTGCTAAATGCAAAGCTCTTTAGTTTCACAAAACTCTAATCTTTCCAAATTGATTTTCAAAAGTCAAGGTGTGGTGAATTCATTCAGTTCTATCGAGTTTTATTAGGTGCTCCAATCCCATAATAGGAAAATCAAGGTCTGGTGAATTCATTCAGTTCTATTGAGTTTTATTAGGTGCTCCAATCCCATAATAGCTAGGCAGATGTTATGGTAAACAATGGAACCTTGTTGAATTACAGAATATTGTAAAAAACTGAGGTCCCCTCCCTCATTTATCTCCATTGAAATAATGTTTACAAATTTAGAATGTGGCATGTAACACAAGTTATTGGACAAGTGGCATTGAGTTATAAATTCGTTGTGATGGGAATTAAATCACGCTTCCCAGGTCACAGGTTCAAATCCAGAGAAGGGTAGGATATGTGCACCTTCATAAACTGGGGTCCCCTCCCTCATTTATCTCTATTGAAATAATGTTTACAAACTTAGGATGTGGCATGTAACACAAGTTATTGGACAGGTAGCATTGAGTTATAAAGTCGTTGTGATGGAAATTAAATCACGCTTCTCAGGTCACAGGTTCAAATCCAGAGAGGGGTAGGATATGTGCACCTTCGTAAACTTTAGTAATCAAATCGCTCCACAGAAGGAGTCCTTTTTCCCATAAACAAGAGGTCTCATACACCAATTTGGTGTCTGGCTTGGCCGTGACCTTGAAATTAGATTATTATTATTATTATTACTTCCACCTCCTTACTCCCACCTCGGCCGAGGGACGGTTCTTAACTTCAAAAGAATGTTGACATTCAGGATAAATATTATGACTTCTTATAATTTATGTGGAATTCTCATTCGGCCAGCCCAATATCGTCTCTGCTTGCATCGTTTTTCAGTTTGGCTGTAGTGCGGTGCTCTGGGTGTTGTGACTCTCTTCAGGTGTATCCTCAACACAAGCTGTGTCTTCTCCGAATTCCTTTTGTTGGCTTGTGTATGACATCTCTTTAGGACAGGCTGCTCATTCATGCTCACTGTGTACAGACAGGCTTTCTAGCAGGTGCATTCCATGTGAAATCTCTAACCTTCAAAGGACTCGGAGGTGAATTGTCTATCAATTTCTGGATCTTCAGGCTGCATTGAAACACATCTTGGATATCCCTTAGTTAGAGGCCTAGGCAGCCAGGAATGCAGAGCTAACAAAAATAAATGGACAATCAAAAGAAGCAGATAGAAAAAAAAATTGGTAACAGATAGCAACATGCAATACCAGTGGATTCTGGGCCTTGCAATGAGCTCCCACTCCTTGGCCTCCTTCCCAAAGGTTTCTATTAGATCAGTCAAGTGGCAGTTCAAGATGAGGAGACAGTTCAGCAGGTTCCATGAGAAAATGGATATGAAAATACAAATTTGGACCTCAGCCTTCTGGTGGTCGTCAAGAGAGAAACCCTCGGTAGGCATGTTTTCTTATAAAAATCCAAGTTGGATTTTATGCAATGCAAGGCTGTTTTGTTGTTAGGCCAGTGCATTAAGATAAGATATATAATAGTAGGCTCTTCGGTTATGTTGAAAGGCCTGCTAGAATAGCCCAGTAGGTAAGTAAATTTTTTAAATTTTGGGGGTTCTTGAATCCCAGACAGCTTTCGTTTAACATGATCAGTATCCGTTTCAGTTTTAAATAAAAATTTAAAAATCATAACACCGACATCACATACGGCTTGGCAACGTTATTGCCGGTATCACGTTTTGTATTGCACGTGTCGACATTATCCATGCACTCCTGCTTAAATTCGCCAAATATTTTATTTACATTTGCCTTAGAAACTTTTCCTTTCTTTAAAATTTTCTTTTTTATTTGAAAATTGCCAAACACAAAATTTCAAATTCGAATCCAATCACCAAATGTCCCATTTTTTGGAAGAAATTCGCAGAATTTGGTTACATAGTCCACAACCCCTCAAGAGCAGTTAATAGCAAAGTGAAACCCAATGAACCAAGTTCCTATAATCTTTGCCGTAAACGCGGTCATCCAAGTTCCTATAATCTTTGCCGTAAACGCGGTCATCCAGTGATCAATATTTGTTTTAGAACATGGATATTATTTACAGAAGAATAATTTTTCTCTTAGATGGACCAATAGGGCATTTTGTTAGCCACCTGTCAATAACATGACTCCACTAACCCTAAAGGAAAATTCAAATCCAGATTAGCAATTAGCATCTATAGTGGTCCATGTTCATTTTCGAATCCTGACATCGTATACTGCATGACATCCTAACTAACTTGGTAGAAGTTTTCAATTAAATCCCCCCCTAGAGTAATTCCCATAAATTCCCAAATAAATGAAAATTCCACCGAATGCCTCGATATGGCTATTTTGCTCATGAGAATCCACTTTGACTCTAAAATTCAAGGATAAGAACCGATGTTGGAAAAAATCAGATATTCCAATTCTAGAAGGCAGATCCACTACCCTTGCTCTGCCCAATCATAACATCCTTTGCCTCGTTAATTTTCGCTGCTAGATAGTCGCTTCCACCACTGTCTGGATGATTTGCAACCATCACTCTTCTGTGTGCCTCCTTAATCTTTTCCATAACAACTCGTTCCCTGCAATCATATAATTTACCACAAAGTTGAGAATAAAAGAGGAAATAGCATTTTAACTTCAAAAGCTAAATCACTTCCATGCAGCAACAGTTACATATACAGACGCTTTGGATCAGCTATTTTATTAAAAAAAAACAAGGCATACATGAAAAAAGCAGTCTACGTAATGGTCACGACTCACACACTCCCCTATGATGCTTTTCTTAAATTGCCTTCTACAGCTTTTTTACGAAGTCCAGAGATTCAAGTTTACCTTACTCCAAGGATTAAGGCGGCTTCTCTTCTTGTCATTACAGGTTGGAATCCACCTTCATAAAATTTTCGCATGCGAGGAACAACTGGCCGTACTTTGAATGCTTGCCAAGCTTCCAAGGCATATTTGCTTGCCAAGGCAATAGCTGCCACTGAAACTCCTGCTGCAAGTGGATGAACCTGCAAAACAACATTCAGAAATTCCTTTTCAATACGTTTGAAAGCTAGTTCTCCCTTGAAAATGGCAGAGCAGCAGTAATCAAAGTCATAGTTTACATTTGATTACAAGTTTGAACAAATGCATCAGCCCGTTGCCCGCATTCTTGTTTGATATCTAAATATTTTTTTTATCAAACATTATCTCTAATCATATATCCAAGAATTTGAGAAGAACGTCTTGTTGGGCACCTGATGTCACAAACTTCAAGCTATTAACCAATCCTCTAAACAAATAAAAATCCCAACACAATTTACCTTGGCTAACAGACACGGTCTATTAACTTGAATTAAGTCCCAAATAATAGAGGGATATTGATGGCAGTTAAAACCAAATAATGTAGACCTCAGTGTTTCACGTGTCCCCAAAATACACTACTACACAACTACTTGTGGTTAAGACAAAACCTGGTACTTGAAAGTTAATCCGAAATGTAAGCAATGGGATCATAAAAAATTGTCAAACAGGTTGAAATGGTAGGAATTGCTATAAATTCAACTTCTTACTAAGACATCAAAAACTCTAGTAAATAGCAATGTTAATTACTAACAAAAAGAGCTTTCCATTCGAACACAAGTATCAAAGGATTCACAGAGAGTTATAGAAATCCCATGCCAACCTCTGCTACATATTCTACTGAGATTTGATGGAGCTTCAAGAAAATGCAAGGGAAGTCAGCGCAAAGGTAGTTATCCTAAAACAAGAAAATAAAATTGCTACATGGGTCTAAGAAATGCCTCCAATCATAAAGCAAAAGTAATAAGCTCTAATTCAAGGCCTGAAGATTGCAACAAAAGTTGACAATTAGAGGAAATTTCAGCTCTAGATGCCAGCGTAGCCAGAGGCAGATGAAGGAACCTAAACCCCCTAACAATGGACCAAGTAGACATGATCAATAACTTAGTAGGAAAACTAAGGACAAATAAACTAAATGCAGACAACCTAGGGATCGAATTGAAAGCCAATGAATACAAGCTGAAAACATTTGAGATGCAGGCAAGATGAGATCTATATTAATTTGATATAATGGCCCATTTTTGCCATGATTAGAGTATAGCTAACATGGCATCAAAAGATATGTTACCTCAGTCAAATCTTGCAGAACTTAATGCAAAGACAAACTCTGGGGGCAGAGAGCCATGGATAACTTCATATTGCACTTGTCAAAATTTAGAACCTTAAAGGAAATCCATGAGTTGCATCATGAAGAAACCACAGCAGGGCAAGGAAACAGAGGGGAGATCGCCAGCTACAACCAAAAGACCCATAAGTCTCATTCGTGTGAAAAGAGAAAGGAAACTTGAACAAGCTTCCTTAACTTAGTGTCAAGCAGTCACCACCTATGAAGAAGCAGGTGGTTCCATACACATTCTATAGGGGTGTGTGACCATTCATCCCAACTTCACAGTCATAAATGCTTCCACTGATCAACAGCCCCCTTGGGGATGTGCCAGCCCACAAAGAGCAAATATGTCACTTGTTTTAAGGATTCAAACCTTGGTTGGGGCAATAGCTACTACCTGCTTTCACCGACCTGGTTCACCTCTCGTGACAGAGACTCAAGAGAACCAGAGAGAAAGAAAGAAACTATATTAATGTCCATGCAAGACCAGAGTAGGAAAGTACATCAAATAATAGTAGCAACGAGGAAGTCCCTAAAGCATCTCCAAAAACAAGAAAGATCAAAATAAAAAAACTAATAAGGGGGTAGACCCATGAGGGAAAACCCTAGAAAACGTAGTAGAAATAGAAAATCTATTAAAAGAAACACCCTTTAGTAGGGGAAGCCGACAAAGTCATGAGCAACAAGACCCTAGCCAACGTCTAAAATAGAGGTGGTGTCAACATCTCAGTCAGTGACCATGAGAGGGCCAATGCTAACCCTAGTACTAGTAGTAGTAATGTCCTCTAGGGAGTGACCTAGGCAAAGAGGGCCTCACTGTCCAACCCTATGGGAGCATCAAGAACTCCTCGTTGTGGTTCTCCTAGCCTCCAAGGTTGATGAATCTCTTAAGGAAAAAAATTGGTGATATGCAACTGCCCATGAGGTCTGAGTTAGGAATGAAGATGGAGGTTGACACCTTATAATGGAGGTAAGAACCAATAAGCTAGGGTAGCCAATGGTCACTCACAAAAGGGAGTATTGCCTCACAGATCTACTAATATATGAGTCTACAACTTACAATATCTACTCAGTGCTCGACACCTCTAGTGGTTACAAAACTCGAGGAAAACCCCCGAGTACTTCCCCTCATTTCGAGGATGGTAGCTAGGGTAAACTCTAGAATCTTCAGGGCACCAGGCCGATCAATAACAAGGCTCAAAGCCATCACAATACTATATTCGTTAAGAGCTCAACATGTCACTTGAGGGAATTGAACCTGGGTGGGGAGGATAACAATCATTCCTCCCAACCACTCGAGCTAAAACCCAATTGATTGTTTCCCTCTCTTTAAGGGAGTGAAGTCAAAAGTTCTCATCCTCTCATTACATATGGTGATCAATCTCAACTTGTAGCTAGTGCGAGTGAACCCTCGGCCAACTAAGGGGTATTGTGAGGCCATGTGACTAGTGTCACCACAATGAATTTGGAAGAATAATAAGACCATTGAATTTGGAAGAAGAATGAGACCATTAACAATCTGTGAGATGTGCTCAACATAAAGGCGTAAAAGGCAATCTTGTTAGCTTTTGGAGTAGCTTGGGCATGTACTTCTGCATTGGTGGTGCCTAGCATGCAAAGGTGTCTGAGCAACACTCTCTAGATATAAACCTTATTGTTGAAGTGGCTTTTATTTAATGACTAAAGTGACTTTTTGTAAAGTTGAGTGACTTAAGTGATTTAAGTCATCTCAACGAGAGATTAAGTCACATTGGTTGATCTCAAGCATAGAAAAAAAAATCGGCAATTTTTTCGAAAAAATCAAGGAAATCGCGATATTTTCATCAAAACGATTTTTTTTTAAATTGTGATTTTTCCCTTTTTGAAAAAAACACCATTTTTTTTCAAAAAGTCGCGAAAAAATCGTGGGGCACAGGCAGGCCACGGGTAAAAAGCTCGATTTGGTTTTTTTGGGTGTCATTTTGCTTGGAGGTTTTGAGGAGCAGCAAGGGGAGAGCTTTGTGGAGTCCATTAAGTGTATTGGAGGTGTGCAAAGGCAAGGAAACAAATTCATCCACAAATTTCATAGATTTTGTTGGTGGAGCAAGGTTCAACCTATTGGAGCTTGGATCTTTCAAATTTTCATTCACAACCTCCAAGAATAGGTATGTATGCCCTTCCCAAGTTCCCAATTTGTATGCTAATACACTTGCATGTTTTCTTGCTCGTTTGTTTGCTTAGATTTAGTTTGTTTTTTTTCGTTTGATCATCTTGAATCTTGCCAATAATTTCATGCACGTAGAACAAAGAAAATGTAAGGGTTTTTTTTTGGAAAAATTCAATGGGGGTATTTAGCTTGCCTTTTTAGATTTTTAGCCACCTTCTTAATGCCATTTTTCATGGCTAATATTCTTCTTTACATGGCTGATTTTTTAAATTAACATGCTGTAATTTTTTTTTCAAGTTGGGTTTAATGTTTTTTTTGTGTGTTTTTTTGCCCTAGGTCCATTCCCACTGCCCAGAGCACTAAGCAAACATGCCTAGGGCCTTGGATCCACTGTGGGAGTATGGTGAACCAGAAAATGGAACAAATCGAAACAGTTTAAATTGCAAATTATGTGGGTTACATATGACAGGAGGAGTATACATGTTGAAATACCATTTGGCCAAAATCTCGGGCCATGATGTTGGGCCTTGTTCAAATGTGAGCCCAGAGATTATGAGACTTGCCCATGATTCAATTAATTCAAAGGAAAGAAAGAAGGAAGAGGCAGCAGCAAAGAGAGTTAAATATGCATCTTTTAAGGAAATTCAAGGTTCAGGAATATTTGTCAGTGCCACTGAGGGTAGTGGGAGGGGCTCCACAGCCACAGATTCACCTGTTGGGGGGAGGATCCCATCTTTCTTTGTTCCTAGAGCTAGAGCTGGAGCACAACCATCAATTAAATCGGTGGTTAAAAAAAGGGAGCAGCAAGAAGCATGCAGAATAATGGGGAGGTGCCTTTTTTGGAATGACTTACCTCTCACCATCACTAGAAGCAACCCATTTTGGCAACCAATGTGTGATGCCATTGCAGTTGTTGGCCCGGAGTTTAAAGCCCCTTCATATGAGGAGTTGTGGGGGCCTATTCTTCAAGAAGAGAAGAAGGACATCAATGTCAGGTTGGCAAAGTTCAAGGAATCATGGGAAATCTCTGGGTGCACAGTGATGTTTGATGGATGGACAAATGGGAAGGGTAGGAGCCTTCTCAATTTCTTCGTACATTGTCCTAAAGGTACCATGTTCATAAAGTCAGTTGATGCATCTGCACATGTGAAAGATGCAGCACTATTATGTGAGTCGTTGCATGGGTTCATCGAGAAGATTGGTGTGCACCATGTGGTGCAAATCATGACAGATAATGCAGCGAATTATGTGGTTGTTGGTAGGATGCTCATGGAGAGGCATAGCACAGTGCTTTGGACTCCATGCGTTGCACACTACATTGATCCGATGCTTGAGGATGTGGGGAAAATTCCCTTCATCAAGGAGGTGATTGAGCAAGCGAAGAGCATCCCAAAACTCATATATAACACACACACACCAAATATAGGGAGTTGCGACGTCCAGCAGTCACGTTTTATGACACACTTCCTCACCCTCCAGTCTTTGCTTCAATGTCAGTATGAGTTGAAGCAAATGTTTGTTTCTAGTGAGTGGCGTGATTGCAGATATAGCAGGTGAGTGGATGGTAGAACCATTGCTAGATTGGTGTACATTGACTCCTTCTGGGAAGGAGTAGAAGAAGTTTGCTCAGTTGTTGAACCTTTGGTAAAGGTTTTGAGATTCGTTGATAGTGATAAGCTCGTAATGGGCTATTTGTATGAGGCCATGGATAAGGCCAAATAATCTATCCAAGCTTATTATGAAGGAAACGGTACCCCTAGGTACAACAGACAGATGATGATATGGGATTTGATTGATAGTCGATGGACCGGAATGCTCCATCGACCCATCCATGCAGTTGCGCTTTTCCTCAATCCTGCATTTGCTTACAAATGCAACTTTGACTTTGATGATGAGGTGATGGATGGCCTCTTTACTTGTCTTCGGAGGATGGTACCTGATGCTAGCACTCGCGATGAAATAAATCGCGAGATAGAAATGTATCAAGAATGTGCTGGATTATTTGGCTTTGAAGATGTAGTCAGGCTAAGGACCACTTTGATGCCACATAAGTTGTTAGATTTTTAAAATTCAATTATGTTTTTTTAATTTTAAAATTTAAATTTTTATTTGAAAGCCAATTATGTTCATTGTTTAAAACTTTGATGTTTTCTTTCTTTCTTATTTGTTGTAGATGTTTGGTGGAGGAACTATAGCACAAAAGCACCAAATTTACGAAAAAATGCCATGAGTATACTCGGTCAAACCTGTAGCTCTTCATGTTGTGAGCGCAATTGGTGTATTTTTGACAAAATACACTCCAAAAGACGCAACAGGTTAGAACTTTAACAAAGAAATTAGCCAATTACATTTATTGTAATTTAAATTTATAACCCTCAACACTCATCAAGTTTCTTGTGACCCTCTTAGAGGTTGGCATTCCCACGTCTTAATGACTTGGTGTACATCCACTACAATCTATGGCTTTGGATGAGGCAGATAGGGATAGAGTTAGAAGTGGATGCCATTTCTTTGGACAATATTGATATATTGTCTAAGTGGAGGGTGGAGGTTGAGGTGCCTCTCTTCGATGAGGCACCTGCATGGTTAGAAGAAGGGGACCAAGAGTAGCAGCAACAGGAGGACAAGGATGAGGAGGAGGAGCTTCATCCATACACCATGGAGGATGATGAGCTAGTTGAAAGTGGAACACCACTTTCTACACAGATTGAAGTAGCTAGTCCTCCATCCACCATTGATGCACGACCAGGACCTTTTGCATCTAGTTCAAGGCCTGGCAAACAGCCCCTGATTGTTTCTCGTTAAAGGGGTAGAGGGCATTGATAATTTGATATCATATAGCTAGTTGCTAGTTTTGGGACATATACATTTATATATGTGATCATTGATGTCATTTTGTATTGGTTTCAGACTTTCAGTAATACTTTGATGTATCAGTTTTTATTTAGCATCCACTATATCATATATATCAGTTATTTCTCCATATTTATGTGCCTATGTGTTTATATGATGTTGTTGTTGCTTTATATATTGAAAAATGTTTAAAATTTTGAAAAAAAATGAATAAATTATGTATTTTTTAATGTTTGTCAAGGTTTTCCAATTTTTTCGATTTTTTCACCGATTTTTTCGAAGGAGATGTTTCCAGGACCCTTGCCGTTTTTTTGTCGATTCCGAGTTTTTATTCTATGATCTCAAGAGATCAAGATCAGATCTTGATCGTTGATCACTTTGGAGATTGGGTTTTAGTCATTAGGAGATTATAAAAGCATATCTAAGGAGAGTGAGAGGGACACAATGAGTGCATAGGAACAAGAGGGAGTCTTGCTCATGTACTTGTCTCTGAGTGGGCAGGGCTGAGGAAGTGTGCAAAGGGGCAGCGAGGGAAATAGAAGCAAGGTGGGCTATTCTATCAACTGCAGTATTGTAATCCTCTGATGGGCCATTATCCCAGGACGGGAGCCCAAGATTTTTAGCAATACAATCAAACTCAAAACTGGTTTTCCCACAAGGGTTTTTCCAGGGGTGTTTACCCGAATCTCATGTGCAAATGTGTTTGGTTTTTGTTTTATGCTTTCGCTTATTATTTGTTGATAACCGCTATGCAATTGTTTAATAAAGTGATTTTATTAGGAATAATTGTCGGGGTTGGGTTTAACAGAAATTCAACAGATCCTAAGGATGAGAGGCTACAAGATAGGGGAACCCAAGTGATCTAGATGAATTATCTATAAATATCCTCTTTGATCAACATATTAAGCTTCCCTTTAGAGTGAAGAAGGTGAGAAGGGGATTCAAGGGGTATCTGTGATAGGGGAGTTGATCAATGGAGAACCCAATAGAGTGAACATAACAATCTCTAGGTGCTAACACCACCCTTGTCTAGAAAGGCCCATAGAAGCAACCTCCTCCAAAAGATGAAGAGATAAATAGGGGTATCTCTCACGACCTAAGGTCTAATCACTCAAGGACTAAACATTATGAAGCTAAATAGAAGTATCTCCTACCATCACTGCCTCAAACAACTTTATGATGCTGACAATGAAAGGGGCTTGAAAATGTCAATACCTTGCAACCTTTGAACAATCAGTGCTTGGGCACGAAGTCAAAGACCTCCTTAAAGTCTATGAAGCAACATATAATCTTAAGAGGACCTCTATCTAGCCTCCTTGGTGATAACTTGTGTAGTAATCCCCCCTAAAGCCAACTTGACCCTTGGATCTGAGTTTATTGCTTTCCAATTGCTCTAAATGTGACATGTGAAGGACAAAGGAGTAGAGTTTGGTTGAAGTATGTTGAATCATAATAGTCCTATAGTTAAAGTTCTTGCCAAATTTGTGAATAAGGTGAATAATATGTTGTGACCAGGAGGATGGAAAAATTAAAAAAACATCATTGAGTAAGTCCACAAGAGAAAAGAAAGATAGTCAACTCTGTATTTGAGAAACTCAAATTGGAGCCCCTCGTAATCAACGACTATTGCAGTATTTAGCTTCCACATAGCCCTCTTGATGTCCCCAGAGGTAGATAAATGGTAGGGGGATGGAGGAGAGGAGATAAGAACAAGGGACTAGCCATGTAAATAATAAAAAAATTGGCATAAGAGACTTGAGTTCTAGAATCAATTTTAAAGAGCGGGCTTCCTTAAGAGGGTTTGCCATAAGCACTACGGATAGGTATGGATGGTGTCAATGCCATTGATATATGATTTTATTACTAACCTCTATGTGAGATTGGGATTCCCTTGATAGAAAATATTTGTTGGTAATTTGTCAACTCATTTGCTACTAGAAATTTTAAGGGAATGGGGTTTCCTTAATTAATATTTATCTATTATCCATCTAAAATCTCATTATTATTGGTGTTTATATGGGACTGGGATTCTTTTGATTAAAACTCATTACTTTTCATTTGTTATATGAGTTGTTACAAGCATTTAGATGGGACCAAAGTTCCCTTGCCCCCTGGTTGAATTACTTACTGTACATTTGATCTATTTTTGGTGCCATGAATTAAATTGAATTGAATTTTTTATTTTATTAGACCTCCACAAGACCAACCAATCCATGGGACAAAAATCCTACATAGATTGAGTTGTCCTAGATCTATGCATGTAACATAAGAAAGAAATGATAGCAATACATCAAATCAAATTAAGGCAGAGTTGGCCTAACTATGTGGGACCTCCTCCATCCAAACCATTATTGGACCTTGTAGAGTTGGCTCTCGATGATTTATCTCTAGGTCACATCATCTTCAAGGCTCTTCTTGCCATCTCTTCTACTTGGCCTTCACGAGATATTGCTTCTCATATGTTGTTTACCCACAAAGCTACCTTTTTTATGTGACTATATACCTCACATTGTAGCAAAAATTGTCATCTTATTTCAATCTCATCCTTTAATATACCCAACATTCTATCTCTTCCTAATCCTTCTTTGGCACTTCCCATCTTTCAATTTTAATTCTCAATATGTGTGAGTTGGTTCTTAGTTGGGTCACCACTTACTTTCCTATCCATTGAAGAAATTTGAGGTTCCTAAGGCTGCCCAACAGGCCTGTCAAATGACCTCTTGTTGAGCACTAAGTTCAAGGTACTTTCAAACTGTTTCCCTCACGGTTTTAGGACTGTTTTCTCGTTGTCCAAAACAGCCAACAAATCTGAACTTTACCCACTCTAAAATCGGCCCTTAAGCTTTGATTTGATGCTCTTTAGTGCCTCTTGTTATAAGGTTCAATGATGGATAGTTTTGTTGTCCAAGTTAGCCTTCTTTAACATGCATTAAACATCAAATACACCTCTAGAATCTTTAACAACTACAAGTTGAAAATACTAAGCAGACATGACAAATGTACACAAGTGTTTTTGGTCAACATGACCCTGGAAAAACCCCCATGGGGAAAACCAGTGAGAGAGATAGATATATTGTGGAGTCTTCAAGCAAAAGCTACAATCAAAGAAATGAAACAATGGAACATGATACATGAGCAACTCTTCTCAAGCTTGCTATGGAGTCCCCTCTGTCTTTGTTCCTGCTAGAGTAGACTTGCGCCCCTCTAGATGCTTTTCCTAACTAAAAGTAGTGTAGCGCCCTCCTTGAAGCCCTTGCCTGCTAGATGTAAACTTGCACCCCTTTTTCCACAAAGGTGCACCCTCTCCAAGAAAACTCTCTCCAAGTAAATGCGCCCTCTCCCTTGCTAGTTGTGCCCTCACTCCTTGAGTGCACCCTCCTACTAGCTCACACTCCAGGTAAGAAGAAACCACTAGCTCATGCACCCTAACCTCTCACCAAAGCGCCTCCTCAAGCTCAAGCCTCCTCAACAATGATGTGCCCTTGTTCCTCCTCTTCTCCAAGTTCTCTTCTCCTCTCTTTCTCTTTCACTCCAAGTGAATGAATGAGTCTTACTTTTCCCTCCTTTGCCTCCTTTAGCTTAATCCTTAAGGCTAACCTAGAAACCAAGGGATTAGATTAGATCTAAGCCTTTCTCCAAGATGAGTGGATGAGATTAGATCTCATAAACTCACTTAAGTTTCCATAGTTTCACTTTATGTTCACTAATTCACATTTAAGTGAAATTAATGTCACTTTATGACTTTAGTCAATAAAGTCACTTTAGACTTGAGTGAATAAAGTCAAAGTGAAATTATAACATAAACTACATGCATGAGGGTAATACTCTTCCCTTTGTGTTTAGAGACTCACAAACACAAGGGGACCACTTTCCTTGGTACCCAAATCTCAACATCCATGACATTTGCATGCAAATAATCTTGATTTGAAATTGTCTATGCAAAACAATTATTTTCTCTCAATATTACCTCTTCCATTTACCTTTTGTAGCAATGCATGTGATTGACCGTATGTACTTGAAAGAACGGATCTAAGCAAGTGTACTCAAGGGAGAGGGGCACTGCCAATAAAATTTCATCAATAGTTTTTCAGGATTAGCTTAAGCTTGTGTAATCCCTTGCATGCTTTTGTGCTTTTGTTGCTTCAAACAATTATACTTTTGTGCTTTTTATTTAGGTGCTTGTGGTTTTTACATTTTTTTTGCTTTAAAGCCATATGCTTTTGGGGATATGTAGTGCCATGACTTGTGTGATATGCAATGTGTCTATAAGGTAGTTAAGGGATTTTGTTGAATAAGAGTTGCAAAAGAAAGGTTCGATACTTGGACTTTGATGTTTCATTGCATTTGTTCCTAATCGAATCGTGTTTGGTGATATTGCTAGGTGCTTTAGAGAAAATATCCAACTTGAGGGTGGACATATAGCTAAGGTCCTATGGTTGGGTGGATAAAAGTTCACACCATCCCAGTCCCCCTAGACATAATGATTATCAATCATTGCATTTCATCTTCTATAGCAACTGTACTTTCTCAAATTATTTAATAATACTTGTAATTGGATTTTGAAATGCCCCTTGACGCTAATGGGCTTATATGTATGTTGTAACAAGTTCAATCATTTTTATTGTTGATGCAAAATTGATATCTCAGTTCCTATAGCACTTGTGACAATTGATAATTCTTTGTTAAGTTATGTTCTATGGATTTTGGATTATGTTTATGTTATAATTGAAGGCACAATTTTGTAAGAGAGTAACGAATTCGGTTTATAGATCAATAAAAAGCTTGACATTATTTTCCATGATTTGTTGTCCCATTTGAAAAAATTCTTCAACAGGAGTTTTTGTATTGGCTCCACTGCTCTGTGTGGATAACAAAGATATAGATGTTGTGTTCCATTGTGAAATGGTGCCACCGCTAAAGACAATCGCAAAACAACGAATAACATCTATAGTAGCCTTTAATTAGAAAAGACAATGAACCCTGAAAGGCAACCCCTATAATGTAAGCTCCCAAGTGTTTCCCTTCAACCTGTAGGTTGCAATCAAAAGACCCTATTCCTTGGAGCAATAAATGAATGGCACAATAATTACCTTACACTATGACTTAATAGCAAAACCGCCATTGCTACAATGCTAAATCAAACTAAGCCATAGTGAAACATATACAGGGTATCAAAATATGGGTCACACTACGCCATTTACAAACGATCAACATACAAAAACACAAGAGTTACTAAACATATTGACCCCAACGAAACATATCTAAGTCAATTCCCTTGGAAGTAAAAAATACTGCAATTTTAAAGGGAAGTAAACAATGTTGGCAGGTCATGGTTTCATATTTCATGTTCTTGTGTTAGAGGAGAATTTACATTGGCTTTGTTTCAATTCCCAACAACTTATTTTGAAGTTGTATCACATGAAATGGGGGTGTTTGACGTTGCTTGAGATTTGCAATCTTTGCCTCTTGTATTTGGATTTTGCTTTGAAGTTTTGCGACAATGTTACCCTTCTCTACAATTTGATTCCAACAGTATTGTACTTCATCAAGTAACTTTTCTCCCAATATCTACAAGTCATAGATCCAACAAAATAGTCTCTTGTATTTGATACATAAGGTCTTAATTCTTTGCAGCATAGGAGTCTTCATAGTTGTTATAGCAAGATTTGTCTCACCCTATGCAAATTTGCTCAGAAGGCCTTTTTCCATTTCCCTATGCAAACTTGAAGTCCCTTTTTACAGTTCCCAGAGCTAAAAATAATATTTTTCCACATATATGCACCCTAACAGCTATACAACATGCGTATATGCAGGTTGCACCATTACAACCCGTGTACATTGGGTTTTGTGCCCAAAATTAAAAAATGGTGTTGGGTTTCCAAGTCACGTCACGAGATCCGTGATCCTTGTCCTTCCATATACTGAAAACGTTTCGACTCAACCCTTCAGTTCCATTTGAAGGCTATAAATGGGCCATATCCAAGCTGTGGAAAAGAGAAGAAGAATTCATCTTTGAGAGCAAAGTTACTTTGGAGAAATTATTCACTTCATATTGAGTTTGCATCCCTTTATCCTTTTAAGTCTGAACAAATTGTTCAACCCCCAAACTCTTCCCTACTTGATTGAGAATCTCATTGTCTCTCTTATATGAGCTTGCCTTTGGTGGAGGATTGAAGTGGTGGAGGCCCAGCTGGAAGGGACTTAGTTTCTTGGTTCTGAACCGTGCCGACATGGAAGTTTGTAATTCATTCACTTCTGTTGATTACATTTTAATAGAAATATTTTTTTCTCGTCCAATTAATGTCTTGCAAATATTTGAATTGTTATTCCATGGGCATATTTGTTATGAATATTGATGGATTATGCTATTGAATGTGCTAACTTTATATATCATCACCATATGCTTGTGTCTTTTGGTTGTTGAGGACAAGTTGCAGGTGTATTGCTTTGAGTCAAGTGCTCAATGGTGGACTTCATTGAACGTCTAGACGAGGTAGGCTCTTTATCTTGTCTTGTTAGCATATTTGTTTATATAGCATACTTGAGATTAGAGTTGATTTATGCAGTCATTTCCCTCTGTTGTGGTTTACCCCATGCCATAGAGAGATTTTCCTTGTAACAATAGTCTCCAAAAGGACCATAGAGATTCAAAGATGCTAAAAACCTCAAGGAACTACCACATGATGGATCATGGGATGCCCACAACTAGCAAAAAGGCTTGCAGAAAAATGAACAGAAATTGAAGGGACAAATTTGGGTCCACAGCTTGCACACACAAATCGTTGCAGATGAATTCAGAAGTTCAAAAAATTAGAAAACACTTCGAGAAGGTCGTGACCCGTTGGTACTTCATGGGTGTAGGAGGGGGGTCACTTCACGTGGTTAGTTCAACTTATATCAACAATATCTACAAAGTCAGAAGACACCACTAAGAATTTGCAAAATAAAATACCCAAAATGCACCTGCAAAAAACCTACAGCACCCATGAATGATTAAGAGCATCCCTGCAATTCATGTCAACCTTCGTTCATGGTGAAGGAGATAACAAGAGGTCATGGAGCATAGAAAACAGTATAAGGGGGTCATGAGAGGGAGAAGATAGTCAAGGGGGGTCAACAGAGGGAGCAAATAGTCAAGGGGGTCATGGGAGAGAAAGATAGTCCAGAGGGGTTGTGGGAGGGAGAAGAGAATCGAAAGAGAAAGGGGGTCAGAGCGCTTAATTGTGAGAACATAACAATGTAATGATCCAACCAGTTTACTCACTAAACATAAAAAGGAGACAAGGGCCCTTAATGTTGATGTTTCAGCATCAGGCAAACATTCTCTCAGATTGGTTATGCTGATTTGACCAAGGAAGGATGATACATTCACTCACGAGGCCATGTTGATTTGGCTAGTGGTGAATGGCCCAAGATGTTGATGTTTCTCCAGTTAGCAGCATCGGGCAGACATTCTCCCAAATTGGTCATGTTGATTTGACCAAGGGAGAATGATACATTCACTCATAAGGCCATGCTGATTTGGCTAGTGGTGAATGGCCCAAGTGTAGTCTTTCACCTAGAGTCATGCTGATTTGAAAAAGAGTGATAAAGACTCTAGATGCTCTCACATTGCCTACTCCATGATGGAGTGATCTATTTTTATAGGGCAAGTTTGACTTGTTTACAAGTCTAGTCTAATGTTGAAGATGTAGGCTCAAGAGACCCCTTGTGATGAGAGGCTTCTCAATAAATCTACTCAACATTAGAGCCCTATATTAATTAAACATGCATGTGAGGAGATGACACATCAACAAGGCTCATGGACAACTTTTCTAATAAAGAAGAAATGCCAAGAAGACAAGTCAAAGCCCGTTAAACTATTAAAGAAACCTCGGAAAGCATTAAATGAAATATTGAAGGCAAAAGGACAAGTCAACCCCACAAGGAAATTGAAGGTGACTCAATCTATAAGAGACTTGATCATTTCATTTACACATCTCTTTTTCACGAGCTCTTCTCATCAAGTGCACAAGTCCCAGTTGCAGTTCGCTAGCTAGTTGCATGTTGCTCTATTTTGAGGTGCACTATCCTTTTGGTGATCTTTTGGTGGAGCGTTATCTCTATCTAGGGTTCGCTACCTTTGAGGGATCTTCCTCATACAAGGGCGAACTTCTTTATGTACTGGGTTTCTTTATTTTATGGTGATGTATTTTCTGGCTTGAATTCTTCTTAAGAAAGTTGGGTTTTCACCCAAGGTTGGGTTTCCCAGGATAAAATCTCTATTGCGCATGGCTATCTTCCTATGATTCTATTATTTCCGCTGCAGTTTTATTTGGTTGAGATTTTCAATGAGTAATTATTCCATGATAACAGTGGCATAAAATTTTGTTTGAAATCATAAGGAAATAATTATAAGATCTGAAAATAGAAAATTCAACATGGTATCAGAGCTTTGTTGAAATTTGTCGCTACAAAGTCTCAGATCTGCTGCTACACAGTTTCAGACCTAAACTTTCTATGAAGTTCGTTGGGCATTTATTGGTCTAAGTTGAAATTTTAGGGTTTTTCAGGCTTGTTAACATTCTTGAATCTTCAGGTTGTCTTTTGTTTTGGCTCCTGTTTCGAGCAGGTTACCATGGAGGAATGATTAGTCACAACACTAGAAAAGCGTTGTTCTTGTCTTTTGTTTTGGCTCTTGTTTTGAGCAAGTTACCCTGCAGGAATAAGAGGTCTGAGATGACATTTTCCAGCCATTAAGCCTCAGATTTCTGCGATTTCTACCTTGTTTGGGCAGGGACCTTGATGGAGCATGCCTAGTAAGGCCACAGGCCTGTCTGACACCTTAGAAAACAGGTCTAAGGAGTAGACCTTGGACAGCAGTATTGTTGATTAAGGAAGAACTTGCTCTCTATTGGAGGATAGAAGTTACAAAGTTGAATTTGTGGATGGTCAGGTTCTTGTATGGCCTAAGGGCTCAAGCATAGACTCAGCAAGAGTGATTCGTGTTCGAGAGGGAGTATTGTACAGATTATTGGGACGTCCAGCCCAAGCATTGGTACATGACAATATCAGTTTATGTGAGTTATGCCATTGGAGATTTTTTCATCTGCATTACAGGGCTTTGCCAGTATTAAGAAGAATGGTTACAGGTATTCCAAAGCTCCAGGCAGAGCATAAGGGTGTTTGCAAGGGATGTACACTTGGTAAGAATACCAAGGGGCCGTATGCGAGCAGTGATAGTAGATCCAAAGGGATCTTGGATCTAGTGCATTCAGGTGTATGCGGACCGATGACAGTATCATCCTTGGGTGGCTTCTTGTACTATGTGACATTTAGGGTTTTTCAGGCTTGTTGACATTCTTCAGGTTGTCTTTTGTTTTGGCTCTTGTTTCGAGCAGGTTACCGTGCAGGAATAAGAGTTCTGAGATGACATTTTCCAGCCATGAACAGAGGCCATTAAGCCTCAAATTTCTGTGATTTCTACCTTGTTTGGGCAGGGACCTTGATGAAGCATGCCTAGTAAGGCCGCAGGCCTGTCTGACACCTTAAGGAGACAGCAGGTCCAAGGAGTAGACCTTGGACAACAGTATTGTTGATTAAGGAAGAACTTGCTCTCTATTGGAGGATAGAAGTTACAGAGTTGAATTTGTGGATGGTCAGGTTCTTCTATGGCCTAAGAGCTCGAGCATAGACACAGCAAGAGTGATTCGTGTTCGAGAGGGAGTATTGTACAAATTATCAAGACGTCCACCCCAAGCATTGGTACATGACAGTATCAATTTATGTGAGTTATGCCATCGGAGATTTGTTCATCTGCATTACAGGGCTTTGCCAATATAAAGAAGAATGGTTACAGGTATTCCAAAGCTCCAGGCAGAGCATGAGGGTGTTTGCATGGGATGTACACTTGGTAAGAATACCAAGGGAACGTATCCGAGCAGTGATAGTAGATCCAAAGGGATCTTGGATCTAGTGCATTCAGATGTATGCGGACCGATGACAGTATCATCCTTGGGTGGCTCCTTGTACTATGTGACATTCATTGATGATTTCTCCCGAAAGACATGGATCTACTTCATGAAGACAAGGGATGAAGTCTTCAACAGGTTCCAGGAGTTCAAGGCTCAAACAAAGAACTTGACGGGAAAGAAGATCAGGTTTTTAAGGACAGATAATGGAGGAAAGTATACTTCCATTGACTTCAATGATTTCAGCAAGGAAGCAGGGATCAAGAGGGAGTTAACAGTTCCTTACAACCCTCAACAGAATGGTGTTGTGGAAAGGAAGAACAAGTCCATTGTCGAGGTTGTCAAGGAAATGATTCATGATCAAAATCTACCCATGTTCTTATGGGCAGAGGCATCCAGCACAACAGTTTATGTTCAGAACAAGAGTCCTCACCGAATATTGGTAGATAAGACTATCCTGAGGAGGCATTCACAGGAGTGAAGCCAAAGGTCAAAAATTTGAAGATCTTTGGTTGTCCAGTATACATCCATGTACCCAAAGAGAAGAGGACGAAGTTAGAACCTTCTGTAAGAAGGGTACTTTTGTGGGATACAACGAGACTTCGAAGGCCTACCGGATCTACATCCCAGGAAACCGTCAGATCGAGGTTAGTCAAGATGTTATTTTTTATGAAGAGGTAGCCTTCAAGAGGTCTAGAGAGTCTTATATGGAGATTGATAGTGAGGAGTAGGAGGCTCTAAAGGATAAGGGTACAAATCTCTCTAGCCCAGTTGTTCATCCTTCAGAGTATCAGGAGTTGTCAATAGAGCCAGTGAATCTACCTAGAGATATTGCAGTAATCAAGAAGAGGCCAGCATGGCTTCATGGCACTCTGCAAAATGCAAAGAGGCATGCAGCTCCCAATGGTACTTTCAGGGAGAGAAAACGACCTCAAAGGTTCTCGAGTTATATGTCATTGATGAGTCACATCATTGATTCCAAACCTTCTAGTTATGAGGAGCCAGCAGGCCAACAGGTTTGGAAGGATGCCATGATGGAAGAGAATCATTCCATCATGAAGAATGATGTGTGGGAGATAGTTCCAAGACCAGAGGAAAAGTTAGTGGTGACTTCCAAGTGGATCTATAAGATCAAGCATGCAGTAGATGGCAGCATCGAGAAGTACAAAGCGAGGTTTGTGGTGACATGATTCTCTTAGAAAGAGGGAGTGGACTATGAGGAGACTTTTGCTTCAATCGCCAGGTACACTTCCATCAGGACTATTATTTCTCTTACTTCAGTCATGGGTTGGATATTATATCAAATGGATGTAAAGACCGCATTCAACAACGGTGTGATTGAGGAAGAAGTGTACATAGAGCAACCTCAGGGCTTTGTGATACATGAGAAGAAGTCTCATGTTTGCAGATTAAAAAAGGCCTTGTATGGACTCAAGCAGGCACCCAGGGCATGGTACTCCAGGATTAATGGATACTTGATGAGTTTGGGCTTCAATAAGAGTGATGAAGATCCCAACCTTTATTACAAGGTTGTTGATGTTGATCTATTGATCTTGATATTGTATGTTGATGATACATGAGAAGGAGTCTCATGTTTGCAGATTAAAGAAGGCCTCGTATGGACTCAAGCAGGCACCCAGGGCATGGTACTCCAAAATTAATGTATACTTGATGAGTTTGGGCTTCAATAAGAGTGATGCAAATCCCAACCTTTACTACAAGGTTGTTGATGTTGATTTGTTGATCATGGTACTGTATGTTGATGGTATGTTCCTTACGAGGGTAGAGAGGCTCATTGTCGGGTGCAAGAGGCAGTAGGCTTCAGAATTCGAAATGAAGGATCTTGACTTGATGCATTATTTCTTGGGATTGAAGGTGTGGCAGAAACCAGATGAGGTCTTCCTCGGACAAGGGAAGTACACAATTGAGCTCTTGAGCAGATTTAGTATGATGGACTGCAAGACAATGGCTACACCTATGATGACAAATCTAAAGAAGTTGAGTGATTCTGCTTCAAATTCAAATTTGGTGGATCCCACTATGTACAGGCAACTGATTGGATCCTTGATGTACCTGGTTAAAACCAGGGCAGATATTTGCTTTGCAATGAGCACTCTGAGCCAGTTTATGGTTGAGCAAAGGCACTTCCATTCGGTTGCAACAAAGCATGTGTTGAGATACCTGCATGGTACAATTGGATATGGTCTGAGATATGTCTCAGATTGTGAAGTGAGGTTGCAGGGATATACTGATTTTGACTGGGCAGAGAGTGTAGTGGACAGAAAGAGCACCTTGGGGTGTTGCTTCAACTTAGGATCGACTATGATATCTTGGTTTAGCAAGAAGCAGACTTTTGTAGCACTCAATACAACAAAAGCGGAGTATCAAGTGCTAGAGACGACCTTGAGTGAAGTGAAGTCAGTATCAAGTGCTAGAGACGACCTTGATACATTGTGATAATCAAAGTTGTGGCAAGATTTCGGACAATCTGGTATTTCATGACAAGTCAAAGCACATTGAGATCAAATATCACTTCATCTGAGAGATGGTACAGAAGAGAGCAGTAAAGCTCCAGTACTTGTCCACAGATAAGCAGATTGCGGACATTCTCGCCAAGCCTCTGTCTAGGGCGAAGTTTGTATACTTCAAAGACAAGCTTGGCGTGTTGCAGAATGTCTCCGTCGCTAAGAGGGAGTGTTGATGTTTCAGCATCGGGCAGACATTCTCCCAGATTGGTCATGTTGATTTGACCAAGGGAGGATGATACATTCACTTACGGGGCCATGTTGATTTGGCTAGTGGTGAATGGCCCAGGATGTTGATGTTTCTCTAGTTAGCAGCATCGGGCAAACATTCTCCCAGATTGGTCATGCTGATTTGACCAGGGGAGAATGATACATTCACTCACGAGGCCATGCTAATTTGGCCACTGGTGAATGGCCCAGGTGTAGTCTTTTTCCTAGTAGTCATGTTGATTTGACGAGTGATAAAGACTCTAGATGCTCTCACATTGCTTGCTCCAGAATGGACTGATCTATTTTTATAGGGCACGTTTGACTTGTTTACAAGTCTAGTCTAATGTTGAAGATGTAGGCTCAAGAGACCCCTTGTGACGAGGGGCTTCTCGGTGAATATACTCAACATTAGAGCCCTATATTAATTAGATGTGCATGTGAGGAGATGACACATCAACAAGGCTCATGGACAACTTTTCTAATAAAGAAGAAATGCCAAGAAAACAAATCAAATCCCATTAAACTATTAAAGAAACCCCAGAAAGCATTAAACGAAATATTGAAAGCAAAAGGACAAGTCGAACCCACAAGGAAATTGAAGGTGACTCAATATATAAGACATGATCATTTCATTTACACATCTCTCTCTCACAAGCTCCTCTAATCAAGTGCGCAAGTCCCAGTTGCAGTTGCAGTTGCAATTGCCAATTGTTAGTTGCTCTATTTTGAGGTGCGTTATCCTTTTGGTGGTGCACTATCTCTAGCTGGGGTTTGCTACCTTTGAGGGATCTTCCTCATACAAGGGCGAACTTCTTTATCTGTTGGGTTTCTTCATTTTATGGTGATGTACTTTCTGGCTTGAATTCTTCTTAAGAAAAGTTGTTGCGTTTTCTCCCCAGGTTGGGTTTCCCAGGATAAAATCTTGATTGTTTCCACTGCAGTTTTATTTGGTTGAGATTTTAGTGTGTAATTATTCTATGATAACAGTGGCATAAAATTTTGTTTGAAATCATAAGGAAATAATTTTCAGATTTGAAAATAGAAAATTCAACACCTAATATAATGTCCAAAGGGACATCAATAATATTTAATGAGAAATGAATGATACAATGATGATTCGAAGGTGGCCAAGAAAACTCCTTATATAGTTCACGAGAGACACGTTCACGCTAAAGGATGCAACCCTTAGGTTATTTATCATCTTTTTTTCCAAATTAATCTCACTCCCTCTTGCCTTCCTCTTATGCCTAACTGTTTCAGTTTTCACACTATTGTTATGCATCATTGAAACACCCTCCTCCTAATAAACACATAGGTCCTTTCTCGAGTTCCCCACTACAATTATTACTTGCAAACATTCTAAGAAACATATAGCCATGTGTGACTACTCTACTCATGGGAATCTAATTGGAGGATTATCTTGTGTATAAAATAAATTTAGAATGTAAAAGAGAACTTACCATTTTGAATGCTTTGAAATTGCTCAATGTATTTGAATATGATTTGCACCCTTCTGCAAACACGTCTAACCTACAAAATCGAAGAAAAGACGTTCAATAGATAAATCGATTTAGTCCTTTAATCCAAAGAAGGGTTACAGGTCACTCTAATATGCTAAATATAAAAGAACAAAAACTAGCTTAAGAAATAAATTCCCAAATAACACAGATTTCAGAAATTGATTGTAAGTGATACCAGATACTTACAAAACTGGATATCGATACCCTCCAACCTTCATTAAATGATAAATAACTAATGATTCAATTAAGTCATATGTATGCAATCAATACTTATCAGCAAAAGAATTGTTTGCATTAAAGGGTGAAAACAGCTAGATTACGTCAAGATGTAAGTTTTGAAATATATATAATTAACATTTTGGGAAAAATAAATGAGTACATAGTGTTGATATTATGGTAGCTACGGGAGGTATTAACCTCCATATGTAACCTTTGACTAGAATAGAATATTCTGGAAGCAAGAGAAACCCTAAATAGATGTGTGAAAACCCTAGAAGATATGTCGGCTCAGCAGAATATATAATATCAAGGTATTATCCTCCAAGAAGACAAGTCGGCCTTACAGGAAAATGATAAACAAAAAATATAATTACCAGAAAGTCAAGTCGACCCAACCAGAAAAGTCACTGGACAGATTAATATAAATAGAGGACGTCTTGGCTCATTTGTTCACTCACTCTCACTCAGGGAACCAGAAACAGTGCGCAAGTTTGGAGGAGGAGGAGCAGCAAATGCAGTTGTAATGTTTTCTCTTGTTTAGTCTTTCTGGTACTTTCTCTTGTGCACTACCCTTGGAGAAGGGGCACTCTCTTGATTATCTGTTGGTTATGGTGTGGCTTCCTAGAATCATTCTTTTTGTCAAAGGTTAAGGTGCTCAGTGGTGGCTTTGTGCCTATGGTTGGGTGACAATGGTGTAGCATTGTCTATGGTTAAACGAGCACATCGACATTATTCTAACAGGTTATGGGCCCAAACTACCTTCAAAACAATCTAACCGCTGGAAGGTAGATCGGGAGTTCCTTGTCAAGCTCGTTGTAGCACCAATTGCAGTTACAACTAGGGTTTCTGATTTTGCAGCTGCAGCAAACCCTAAACCTAAATTCTTGGGCACTTTCAATGAAGCATTGGACCTAATTTTGGGTATTCTAGTGCGCCCTAGCCTAGCACACCCTTTGGTGCCCTCAACCAGCAAAAACATCAAGTTTGAGTTTTTGGGTCAAAGTCAAAGGTTGATTGATCAAAGTGAAAGGTTCAAAGCCAAAGGTTGATTTTTGGTCAAAATTGATTTTTGTGGTCAAAGTTGAAATGTTAGGGTTTCTAGCTTGTTCTAATCATTGAACCTTTTTGATTCGGTTTCTAACCTCTTGTCAAGATGATGTCAAGTTTCAGATTACAAGTTGAACGATACTACAAATTTCAAAGGTATGCACTTGTATATTCTTTTCGATTTATATCATCCAGCAAAGCATGAGTGTGTTTGCAGGCGATGTACAAGAGACCTTGTCCAAGCAGTGAATTCAGTACATTCAGAGGAACAAGCGCACCCTCCCTAGCAGTGAAGACTCTAGGATTGATTATTTAAAAAAAAATGATGTCTCTAGTTGTTATGGCATTATTACGATCTTATGTTGCATCTCGATCTATTGAAGTTATGATCATTATACTAACCCCTTAATGTTGAATTTTAAAAATGCTTAGCTCATGCACATGTAGTTTATTTCATTTAGCATGTACTTGAACCATAAACAAGTGTTGCAACACCATACACAAGTGTTGCAATAACCAAGATCACAAGAAGAATAACCATGCACAAGAACACAAGTACCCTGGGGAAACCCTTCTCAAACAAGGGAAAAACCCAGCAATCCTTTGCTTTATTCTCAAGAGAAGATCCCCCAACACCATAGACCTAGCACACAAGAGGGTGCTTAACAAAACCTAGAAACTAGCACCCAAGAGGTGCACACTTCAGTTATACATGCACTTGCTAAAATTCCGAGTTGACAAGTGAGAGTGTGTGTAATCCTCAATGGGGATTCACCTTTATTTATACAAGAACTGACACAACAAAAGGTGTGTCTATTGGCACAAAAGGGTCGACCTCAATAACTCAATAATATAATTAATCATTACACAATATTAATTATCTTACATATGGTGGGGCCGACTTGTACCCTTTACATCACAAATTAGGGTTACAAGTAAATCTTACTCTCAAACAATATAGCAAGGATCTCACACGTCCACTACTGCTCAGCCATTAGGGACACGTCCACCTGTGCTCAACCATAGGGATGTCATACTCAAAAGATCACTCAAATGAGTCCACAGGAGTACCATCTGGAGTACCATCTCAAGCCGACTCAACTAAGTCCATAGGAGTACAAGGCAGGAGACCATCTCAAGCTGACTCAACTCAGTCCAGAGGTGTACAAAGCAGGAGACCATCTCAAGTCATCTCAACTCAGTCTAGAGGGATAGACAAGAGACCACACGTCATAACAACTCAGTCAAGAGTCTGACACACACCCATCACATGGGCACACCCAACACTTGGGCTCCCTCACACAGATGTCTCAACTCAGTCCAGAGGAGAACGATCTGGAGGATGTCTCATGAAGCTACAATCAACAACACTCCCTCTCAGCTAGGGAGGCATTCTCCACCAGGCCAAATCTCTCACGGAAGTACTCGAACTTCGTCCTGGCAAGCAGTTTGGTGAAGACATTTGCAACCTGCTCATGTGTAGAAAGGTATTGCACGTGTATTGCTTTCCTCTGCACCATATCTCCGATATAATGGTATTTGATCGCAATGTGTTTCGATTTATCGTGAAACATAGGATTCTTGGAGAGCTTCACACAACTCTGGCTATCGCAATGGATAACAGTGGAATCCATCTCATGACCAAATAAATCTGCAAGGAGCTTGCGAAGCCACACTGCTTCACGGATTGCCACACATAACGCTACGTACTATGCTTCTGCGGTACTCAAAGCCACAAAGCTATGTTTCCTACTGCACCAGGAAACCATGGTAGATCCCAAAGTAAAACAACAACCAAATGTGCTCTTCTGGTCCACTACGCTCCCTGCCCAATCTGCATCGACATATCCCAGCAATCGCATGTCTACACCGAAGGCATATCTCAAGCCATATCCAACTATGCCTCGTAGATATCTCAATACATGCTTCGCTGCTATCCAGTGAATCTGTCTCGACTGACTCATAAACTGACTGAGTACGTTCACTGCATAGCATGTATCAGGCCTGGTGTTAACCAGATACATCAATGATCCAATCAGTTGTCGATAAAGATGTGGATCAATCTAGCCTAAATCAGTAGAAGCCTCATTCATTTTCTTCAGATCCATCACCATCGGTGTAGGCATGGATTTGTAGTCTGTCATAGCAAATTTCTTCAATATCTCCACTGTATATTTTCCTTGACTCGGAAAATCTCATCAGTCCTCTGCCATACTTCTAGTCCCAAGAAGTAGTGCATCATACCCAGGTCCTTCATCTCGAATTCAGAAGTCAATGCACACTTGCATTCAGCGATAAGACTTTCTGAACCGGTGAAGAATAAATCATCAACATACTGGACCAAAATCAGGCACTCGTCGCCAACAATATGATAGTATAGGTTTGGATCAGCAACACTCTTGTTGAAGCCCAAACTCATCAGGAATCCATCCATCTTCTCGTACCAAGCATGAGGTGCCTGCTTTAATCCATACAAGGCTTTCTTCAATCTACATACATGAGACTTCTGCTCATGTATCACGAATGCATCTAGATGCTCGATGTAAACTTCTTCCTCAATCTCACCATTGAGAAAGGTTGTCTTTACATCCATCTGATGTAGTCTTCAACCCGTGGATGCAGCTAGGGCAATGATCGTACGGATGGAAGTGTATTGAGCTACAGGGGCAAATGTCTCCTCATAATCAATTCCCTCCACCTGAGAGAATCCTCTAGCCACACATCTCGCTTTGTACTTCTCGACACTTCCATCAGCTGCATGCTTGATCTTATAGATCCACTTGGAAGTCACTACAGACTTTCGTTCTGGTCTCGGAACAATATCCCATACATCATTCTTCAAGATGGACTAATACTCTTCTGTCATGGCATCTTGCCAAACCTGTTGACCTGCTGCTTCTCCATGACAAGAAGGCTCAGTATCAATGATGTGGCTCATGGTTGAAATATAGCTTGAAAATATTTGTGGTCTCTTGCTCTCTCGGAATGTGCCTCAAGGAGCTGCATGTCCCTCTACCTCCTGCATGTCCCTCTGCCTCCACAAACCCAAACGATGTATCAATGATGTGGCTCATGGTTGAAATATAGCTTGAAATTATCTGTGGTCTCTTGCTCTCTCATAATGTGCCTCAAGGAGTTGCATGTCCCTCTGCCTCCTGCATGTCCCTCTGCCTCCACAAACCCAAATGGCTAGGCTAGGAAACCTAACGACTAGGCTAGGCTAGTAACCTTAGGTTTCGTTAGACTTATGACTGCCAACAATAAGCCTTGAAAGTCAGAAGAACACGGGTAAGCTTGAAAACTCTTTCAATGAGTTGCAGAAACCCAATAACCGAACTTCTGCAGAAAATTGCAGAACCCTACAAACCCTAGGGCCAAAAATAAAAAATTCTCAGAATTGCACTCTGAGAGTTGTTGGAGGTGCGCTGAAGGAGGTCGTACACTATATGCAAAAATTAGCCCCAACATTTCAGTGGAAGGTGCAGAAACTAGCAAAAAGAGGGGGAGTCGTTTTTGTAGTTGCAGCAAGGGGAGAGGACGACCGGCTTATTCAATTGCTTGTGTAATGGCTCTTCAGGAACTCTGCTCCGATACCATGTTGAATTTTAAGAATGCTTAGCTCATGCACATGTAGTTTATTTCATTTAGCATGTACTTGAACCATAAACAAATGCAGCAACACCATACACAAGTGCTGCAATAACCAAGATCACAAGAAGAATAACCATGCACAAGAACACAAGAAGTATCCTGGGAAAACCCTTCTCAATCAAGGGAAAAACCCAGCAATCCTTTGCTATATTCTCAAGAGAAGTTCCCCCAACACCATAGGCCTAGCACACAAGAGGGTGCTTAACAAAATCTAGAAACTAGCGCCCAAGAGAGGTGCGCACTTCAGTCGTACATGCACTTGCTGAAATTCTAAGTTAACAAGTGAGAGTGTGTGTTATCCTCAATTGGGATTCACCTTTATTTATACAAGCACTGACACAGCAAAAGGTGTGTCTATTGGCACAATAGGGCCGACCTCAATAACTCAATAATATAATTAATCATTACAGAATATTAATTATCTTACATATGGTGGGGCCGACTTTTACCCTTTACATCACAAATTAGGGTTACAAGTAAATCTTACTCTCAGATAATATAGCAAGGATCTCACATGTCCACTATTGCTCAACGACTAGGGACACGTCCACTTGTACTCAGCCACAAGGACGTCATACTCAACAGATCACTCAAATGAGTCCACAGGAGTACCATCTGGAGTACCATCTCAAGCCGACTCAACTAAGTCTATAGGGGTATAAGGCAGGAGACCATGTCAAGCTGACTCAAATCAATCCAAAGGAGTACAAAGCATGAGACCATCTCAAGTCATCTCAACTCAGTCCAAAGGAGTAGACAAGAGACCACATGTCATAACAACTTAGTCCAGAGTCTGACGCACACCCAACACTTGGGCTCGCTCACACAAATGTCTCAACTCAGTCCAGAGGAGAACGATATGGAGGATGTCTCATGAAGTTGCAATCAACAACACCTAATACTAGAGATACACTTGTTAATCTCCTCTCTAGGAGATATTCTTGTTCTTATGTAAATGATTATTGTTTACAAGATAAAGTTGATCTCCTTTAGGAGATGTTCTTGATTACTGACCTAGACTCCAGGCAAGATATCTTCCATGGAGGATACCATTGAGATTTTGTTGTTTATGTAAATGCTTATTGTTTACAAGATGAAGTTGATCTCCTTTAGGAGATGTTCTTGGTTACTGACCTAAACTCCAGGCAGGATATCTTCCATGGAGGATACCATGGAAATTTTGTTGTTCTTGTTTATTGTTCTGAGCAGGTCATAAGAGATAAATATGAGAGGGAATCAGACTAAGATGGAGTCAGTGATCAAGAAGAAGACAACATAGTTTCGTGACACTTTGCAGAATGCAAAGGGGCATGCAGCAGACGGAAGTGTGGTCTGAGGATTCTCTCAGATAGAGGGAGTTGATTTCAGAGTTTGAGATGAAGGATCTTGACCGAATATATTGGGAATGGAAGTGTGGCTGGCACCTAATGAGATCTTCAACGAGGAGACTGAAGAGGTTTATCATGATGGACAGGAAGTTCATGGCCACACCTATGACAACACATCTGAGTAAGTTGTGTGACAAGATAGGCATTTTCGTTGCAGATAGCACCTTGTGCCAGTTTATGGTTGAGCCATGACAGTGTTGTTGGGTTACAGCACAACATGCAGGTACCTATGTTTTGGTACAGATAAATATGATTGATCTCCGATGATGAAGTATGGCTGTCGGGATATACAGTTTTTGGTTTGGGAGTGCAGAAGACAAATCTAGCACCTGGGGTGCTACTTCAACTTGGGATCGAGCAGGATTTCCAAACAAGCAGGGAAGAAGATATCTGTAGCACTCAGTCATATATCATAGCCAGTGATGCAAGATATGAAGCAGGGTGGCTTTTCAAAGGATCTTACAGGACTTCATCAAAGACATGGTGCAGGAAGGAGTAGTGAGGCTCCATCACTTATCAACAGATGAGCAGATAGTTGACATTTGCACTAAGCCTATGTCTGGGACAAGCTTGGCAGGAATGCAAATGTTTGCCTGGGGGAGTATTGATGATTACAGCATCGTGTCGATATTCCAAGATTGATCAAACAGACTTGATCATGTGGGATTAGGCCCAGATGTAATCTTCGACGGACTGAAGATTCAAGTTGTTGCTAGATCTCCTATGTGTGAATTACATCGGGCCTTGAAACTCTCACGAGTAAGTGAGTAGTTAACTCACGAGTAGGTGAGTAGCCCCAATAAGCATCGGGCTGACCCTATCTCCACAGGAACCGAACTGTAGACCAGGGGAGATGGGGAACATCTACATCTGGAGTAGATGTGCCTCGACGTAGTCTTCGACGGATTGAAGACTCGAGGTGCTTGAGGTGAAACTCCACATGTCTCGTAGCATCGAGTTGAATGCATTCACAGAGTGATCCTATGAGAATTTCACCATTAGGTGTTTGTGCATCCAATGTGGTCATAATTCTTGTCATGGGACAAGAACGACCCGAGGTACTAGACACACGTGTACGATAGCATCAAGCTAAATGCATTCACGGAGTGATCCTATGAGAGGATGAACTATGAGGTGAGTGTGGCTTCGATGAGGTCATGATTCTTGTCATTGGACAAGAATGACCCGAGGTGCTAGACACATGGTGGTGAAGATGGATCATCAATATAGCTAAATGAGGCTCATGGATATTGTGATATTGTCTATGACAGAAGAATACCAAGAACAAGTACGACGATATGTTTTGATGCCAGATTGCTACTAGATGATGTTGATAGTGATGATGATACTCGTGACTTGATCTATGATGATGCTACCTGTAGAATGGTCTACAAGACTATGTGAGTCTTGCCCATGCCATGTGAAGATGGATGGATGTGTTTGAGACCATTAATACCTCCCTAGCTAAGGAGTGTTGATATTATGTTAGTTGTGGGAGGTATTAACCTCCATATGTAACCTTTGACTAGAATAGAATATTCTGAAAGCAAGAGAAACCCTAAACAGATGTGTGAAAACCCTAGATGACATGTCGGCTCAGCAGAATATATAATATTAAGGTATTATCCTCCAGGAAGACAAGTCAACCTCACAGGAAAAAGATAAATAGAAAATATAATTACCAGAAAGTCAGGTCGACCCAGCTAGAAAAATCACTAGACAGATTAATATAAATAGAGGACGTCTTAGCTCATTTGTTCACTCACTCTCACTGAGGAAACCAGAAACAATGCAAGAGTTTGGAGGAGGAGCAGCAACTGCAGTTGTAAGGTTTTCTCTTGTTTAGTCTTTCTGGTACATTCTCTTGTGCACTACCCTTGGAGAAGGTGCGCTCTCTTGGTTATCTGTTGGTTTTGGTGTGGCTTCCTGGAATCATTCTTTCTATCAAAGGTTAAGGTGCTTGGGGGTGGCTTTGTGCCTATGGTTGGATGACAATGGTGTAGCATTGTCTATGGTTAAACGAGCACATCAACATTATTCTAACACATAGTTCATCTAAAATTTGGCTCATTAAACCAACTTAGTCGAGTCCCAGAATTTGAAGCTTGCTTTCTCTTGGTAAGTACCTACAACAATAGTTGCCAAGTGATGTTTTTAATCAATTGGCACCATTGGGCAGCATGTTTCAACTTTCAATGAGCTGACACCATTGAGCAGCCTTCTCCCTTCTAGGTTTCAATCTTAAAATCCCACAATTCCCAACTCAAGGGGTGCAGGAGGAAGGGGTGCAAGATCTTGTTTTGAATATATGTTGCAATGATAAAAAAACTGCTAAAAGTAGGTTGAAAGATAACAAACACCCCAACTTCTTTTCTTCTCCATGTGAGCGCTCAGGTGGGTCTAATTCCATTACCAAACATCGTGAAATGGGAGTCCCACTTTAACTTTTAATTTAATGAAAGTAAAATACAAGTAAAGGTAAATGTCATTAAAAGACATACAATTCCAAAAGAAAGGTCTAATGGCCAACATACCTAGGTCGAAGGTTTAAGAAGGGCATATACCCTTCATTTTTTCAATGAGTTTATTTGGGGCTATTGGCACATGGGTTGGGTTCGTACCGAACCAATCGGTTCAAGAGGAATCAAGACCAAGTTGACACGTTATGTTGTTCATAGTCAAACCAAACAGTTTGGGCACAAACCAATTGAAAACTAGTTCAAAGGGCCAGTCCAAGATTATTTGCCCCAAAAGGGTCCTAACTGACCAGTTTGAAACTAACTCGATTGGTTTTAATAACTATGCTAGGAAACTGTTATGATCCTAATGTGGCTATATAAGTGTTTAATTGCATAATTACATAGTAGGTCAGCCTAGTAGCAAGCTAAATCACTGTATTCACCGAATTTCAAAGATCAAGTTCAAAATTCGGTGAATTTAATCAACAATCGTACAAATTCGACAAATAATTTGTTATTCAATGTAACAATTGTTTAGTAAATACTTTTTACTCTGGTTTTAGGAATTGTTGTGTACGGAGATGCCTAAGCCCTATCCATTTACATATGCAACAATTCTTAGGTATGCCTTCGGAAATATGCTTACAGGTGCTTTGTATTGTATAGTGGTATTATCAGAATGGTTGCCAACTTGCCACTGCCATGATGCCTCTACTCATTAGCACATGGACAGAATGTCTCAAACTATTGCCAAGATGCCTCAGTCCTCTTACCACTAACCAAGGGGTAGAATGTCTCAGAACTATTGCATATTAACGAATGGACAGAATCGCGGGTCGAGGGAATGAGGTCACAGTGTTGGAGATACTTCACACACACCTAGGATTTCTTTTTCCTAAGGTTTTCCCTATGTTTATTAGTCATTATTCAATCTCCTATAGTTTAGGGAGAATTTCCTCTAGGAGAATATTCTCTTCAGTTCACACCTCAGTTTCATCAGTTGAGTGGAGTCTAGATGCCACATTGGGATCATCACCATGCAGAATTGGGATCATCACAAGCTAATGCGCATTGTCCTTGGGATTATCACCAGACTAGTGCATTACTCATGATTCCCTGATCTCCTCCTCACTTCACTCTGTTTCAGTCAGTTAATTGAAGACTGAGAGACTAGTTAACTCAGACTAGGTGGCAGTTCACTCCCGTAACTACCTGAGAGACTAGACTAGGTGGCAGTTTACTCCTGTAATTGTTGGTGTGTCCAGATCACTCTAGAACACCACTATGGTGCATTGGCTTCTCCTCCAGTGCAAATTAGTTGAGTTATACAGAGTATATCATGTGTAAATTATCATTCATTCATTTGGTTAATGAGAATTCTTCCATTCTTTCTCTCTTGTTTCTCTTTTCTCAAATTCTATCTGCAAACTGTGAATGTCATTTGCTAGCTAGATCTTTATTGTGCAGGTTCAACACATTTACATGGTATCAAAGACAACAGACTGCTAGGGAAAAGACACACCAGATTATTCTTGCAAGTACCGAAGATTGAAGACAGCAGAAAAATGGAATTTCCAAAAGAATTCATTTTTACACTGTACAATTTATTTGCATGGAAAGAGAAGATGATAGTGCATCTTCAAGGCAGAGAATTATACAGGTTAACAATGGACACAGAGACCGAACCCACATCAACCATAGAAAAATCCAAGTATCTGAATCGAAGGGATGAAGCGTTTGGAACTATTTGCAGTCTCATTTCTCCTAAACTTCTCTTTCACATATCCTCCTGTAAAACCCACAATGAAGCCTAGACCACCATGGAAGGGATTTTTGGCAAACAGGACGAGATGACGGGACACATGCTCGAGGTGGAATTGCTCACTTTGGATCCAAAAACCTTCGACAATCTCCAAGATTTATTTACCAAATATAAGGATTTGTTGTCGCAACTCGAGGCTTGCGGGGTTGATAAATCTGAGGAGAAACAAATGGTTCTCACCATTCTCTCCAAACTTGGTCCGAAATACTCAGTGTTTGTATCCACATTTCATTTAGTTAGGCTCGCCTCTGGAGCCAACTAGAAGATGCCCTCTCTTAAGATCTTCATTGAATCTCTGACACAAGAGTAGAGCAAGCTTATCAACATGGGAAAAATCAAAGGCCCAAAGGCACATGCACTTATTGTGCATGATGGTAGCGGTCATCAAAATCAAAAATCTAAAGACAAAGACAAAAGGAAAGCACATGCAAATCCAAAGAAGGAAGGGTACTCAAAACCCTTCAACGATGCCTCCGGATCCAAAGGTGGAAAGGGAAAAAAAAGGGAGAAATGCACTTACTGTCATAAAGGATTCCATCCAAAATCTGCATGTATGCATAAACAGATAGATCAAATGGCCCAAATACTTCAACAAAACAACCTTGGAGATCGCATCCCCGAGGGTGCCAAGAAGAAGCCAGAAGATCAGAATCCCAAGAAAAGAAATTCTAGCCATGCTTTGATTGCCATCAACTCCTCTCTCGATGCTTGGATCGTAGATTCAGGTGCATCACACCACATGGCAGCCACAAAAGAAGTCTACTCTTCATTGGACGCATGCAAAGGTCCTCCTATTCTGATGGGGGACAACTCTCCAGTCGAGATCACCGACAAAGGAAGAATTGAATTCACAAACGAAAGCTTCAAGAATGTGCTACACGTTCCCAAACTTTTCGTCAATCTTTTCTCCGTGTATCATATGACAAACTCCGACACCGAAAAGAGAGTTATATTCACACCTGATGCAGTGAATATCTATGGCATGCAAACCAATTCCAAGGTTGCTACCGGTGAGGTAAATCATCAATCCAGACTCTACACATTTTCTAAATTTATTGAACCAGATTCAGCATTACTGCTTACCCATGCTGATGAAAGCAGTATAGCACGAAAGGTTTGGGCATTTAAATTTCAGATATATGCAACAGCTTAGCAAGCAAGGAATGGTTGATGGTCTACCTAACATCCACTTCTCCAAAGGAATTTGTGAGGGATGTGTTCTTGGAAAAGACCCTCAAGAGAAATTCGAAAAAGGAAAGACTCGGAAGACTTCATTTTCTTTAGATCTGATCCATAGTGATCTAATGGGCCCTTTTCCGCATCCATCAATCAGTAAAGCAAGGTACGTGCTCATTTTTGTTGATGATTTCTCACGCTTCACATGTACTTTCTTTCTCAGGCAAAAATCAAAGTTCTTTCAACACCTCAAAGATTTCAAAGCCCTTGTTGAAACACAGTCAAGAAAGAAGATCAAAGCCCTCTGAACAGATAATGGGGGGGAGTATGTCAACCATGAGATACAGAATCTTTGTATTGAGTCCAATATTCAGTTTCAACACACGGTTCCTTATACTCCGCAGCAAAACAGAGTTGTTGAGCGGAAAAAAAGATATCTAAAAGAGATAGCATCTTGCATGCTACATGCAAAGTCACTTTGACATAGATTATGGGTTGAAGCACTTAATTGTGCAACCTACATCCAAAACAGATCTCTCCATAGATTTGTCAAGGATAAGACCCCTACAAGGCTTGGAGCGGCCTCAAACCGGAAGTGACCCACTTTCGTATATTCGATTCTAGTGCATGGGCCAAGATTTCGTCTAAGAAGAGAAAGGCACTTGATCCACAGAGCACAGAGTCTATCTTTGTTGGATACCCCGACGGTGTGAAGGGATACAGACTCATTGATCTCTCGGACCAGCTCATCATTGAGCGTAGTGTCCAATTTGAGGAAAGTATCTTGCATGTACCTCAGCAGTCGCATGCAGACAATTTTGTTCTTCCACCTGTCAGAGACGATGAGCATGCACATGTCGACTCTTTTTCAGATGAGAGTTCTGATTCAGAGGATTCAGATGATCCAGATACAGATTCAGTATAGTCAGATGCAGAATTAGTGCATGCAGATGCAGATGCAGAGCCAAAGTCGAGGCCCAAGTGGGCCAAGACTACTCTTCAGGATGCAAGAGATCTTGTTGGGGATCCAGTTGATACTAGGAGGACTCGATTTGATTTTGAGGAGCCTTCTCTTGCACTCACTACCACTAAACCAATGCCACCCAGGCATTTTTTCTTGGTTTAGTCTTCAGATCCACAGTCCTATGGCAAGGCTGTTGGAAATCCCTTTTGGGAATCCACCATGTAGGAGGAGTACAACTCCCTCCTCGAGAATCAAACTTGGGATCTGGTTCCCCTTCCTTCAAGAAGGAAACTTGTCAAGTGCAGATGGGTCTACAGGACCAAGAGCACAGCAGATGGACAAGTTAGTAGATACAAAGCCAGGCTAGTTGCCAAAGGCTTTCAGTAGGTGCATGGCATTGATTATGATGAGACCTTCGCTCCAGTAGCAAAGATGGATTCCATACGTTTGGCACTTTCCATTGCGACAGCCAAGGGATGGGAAGTCCATCAGATGGATGTGAAGAATGCATTTCTTCACGGCGATCTCAATGAAAATATCTATATGGAGCATCCCCAGGGATTTGTGCAGGATTCATCTTTGGTCTGTCGACTGAAGAAGTCTCTTTATGGCCTCAAGCAAGCCTCGAGGGCATGGTATGCCAAGATGGACTCCTACCTGTTGTCACAGAACTTTGTACATTGTAAGTCAAACCTGAATGTTTACATGCTCGGGACGGCTCATTCACTTCTACTCCTAGTTTTGTATGTTGATGATTTGTTGATCACTAGTTGCTCGACTTCAGCGATTGCTGCAGTCAAGAGGATTTTGCATGATAGGTTCTTGATGACGGACATGGGTCCGCTACATTTCTTCCTTGGACTCAAGATCAGTCAAGATGCATCAGGCATCAAACTGTCTCAGGCCAAGTATGCATGAGATCTCCTAGAGAGATTTCACATGACAGACTGCAAGTCTGCCCCGACTCCTTTCCTATCACAAGTCAGACTTGAGAATGGCAGGGACACTCCACTAAAGAGCTTGTTGTATCTCACACACTCCAAACCATACCTCTCCTATGCAGTTGGAGCATTCTCCAGGATCATGCAGGAGCCGCATGAGCTACATTGGAAGGTTGCAACGTGTATCCTTCGATACGTACAGGTAACCATCACCTTTGGGATTCACTATGCAGCAGACTCTACATTGGACCTCATCGGGTTCACTAATTCTGACTGGGTTGGCGATAGCATTGATTGCAAGTCCACATCTGGTTACTCACTCAATCTTGGTTCCGGGCCTATCTGCTAGTCGAGCAAGAAGCAAGTTGTTATTGCTCTATCTTCAGTCAAGGCAGAGTAGAGAGGGGTAGTTAACATAACCATTCAGGCTATGTGGCTACAACATTTTCTCACTGAGTTGGGCATTCAGTTTCATCGGTCAATTGTCATTTGGTGTGACAACCAAAGCATTATGAAGTTCTACAAAGATCCAGTTCAGAGGCAGCGGACGAAGCACATCGAGATCCACATGCACTACATCTAGGACTTAGTACACGAGGAGATCATCGACCTGCAGTTTTGTCCTTCAGCAGAACAGACTGCAGACATCTTCACCAAAACCTTCACTGAGCAGAAGTTCAATTCTCTGCGCAGTCGTCTTGGAGTGAAGGACACAATTGCCTAG
>ML790917.1:140438-151015 GCA_009831015.1 Picea engelmannii | reverse complement strand
TGTATCTTTTGTATTTGAGTACCTAACATGGCCTCATTGCCGAGACCCATTCTTTATTTTCACCATAGTGATGTTGAGGGGCGGTGTAGGAGATTATTTTTCCTAAGGTTTTCCCTATGTTTATTAGTCATTATTCAATCTCCTATAGTTTAGCCAGAATATTCTCTTCAGTTCACACTTTAGTTTGATCAGTTGAGTGGAGTCTAGATGCCACATTGGGATCATCACCATGCAGCATTGGGGTCATCACCAGCTAATGCACATTGTCCTTGGGATTATCACCAGACTAGTGCATCACTCATGATTCATTGATCTCCTCCTCACTTCACTCTGTTTCAGTCAGTTAACTGAAGATTGAGAGACTAGTTAACTCAGACTAAGTGCTAGTTCACTCCTGTAACTGCCTGAGAGACTAGACTAGGTCGCAGTGTACTCCTGTAACTGCTGGTGTGTCCAGACCACTCTAGACCACCACTATGGCGCATTGGTTTCTCCTCCAATGCAAATTAGTTGAGTTATATATAGTATTGTGTAAATTATCATTCATTCATTTGGTTAATGAGAATTCTTCCATTCTTTCTCTCTTGTTTCTCTTTTCTCACATTCTCTCTGCAAACTGTATGTCATTTGCTAGCTAGATCTTTTCTATGCAGGTTCAACACATTTACACGCGGAGTACATAAAACCTTACAACATGATGACGCCATGGATATATTTGATATTTAATTTTAATTTGATATTCAAAATGCTAATTATATAATTTAACATAAATTTTATATAAGTTATATAATAAAATATGTGTAGTATATTATTCGAATTTAATGGCGAATTTTATCGTATCCTCTCAGCATGGTGAATCTTTATCAAATTTCATTGTTGTCGAATTCGAACACAAACATGAACCAAGTGACTTAGGTAGAAAACCTTCATGGGAAATGAGTGAGAACTAAAATATATAAGGGGTCAATATAGCCATTATTGTGCACATTGACTTATGATTATGGTATTGCTATGTACTTGGGTTATTTGGGATTTCTCCCAATGTATATCAAATTAATGTGTAACTCACCATTATTATACTTTTGGGCAAGGTGCTCCACATGCATATTTGGTGTATATTGTGTGTAAGCAACGATATCATGTTTTACTGTGTATTGGGTTCATAACATTTGGTATAAGAGCTGAAGATTCTCAATTGAGCACCTTCAAGGAGCACATTTCACCATCAAAGCCATAACTTTTGCTACAGACCTCCAAATTGAGTGAGACCTCAAATTTTGGAAATAAGACAATTGTTACTCTCTGAAATTTTGGAAGTAAGACATTTGTTTTGACCTAGTTTGGAAGTAAGACATAGTGCATACAAATTAGGGTTTTGACCTAGTTTGGAAACCTTGCTAAAACTAGTAAGGTTCACTAAATCACACATATCTGAATATTTTGAGGTCCAATTGTAGTAAGAGTCAAGACCAATGGCACATGAAACTCATATAAGGCTATTACAACTTACAAGTCCAAATTTTTGTAGTTCAAAATTCTATCAGATATAAGGTGTGCAACACAAGGTTTCCACCCAGTCCTAGAATCTTGCTAAAACTAGTAAGGTGCACCAAAACACATATATTTGAAGGTTCTGAAGTCCAATTGCAAGACCAACAAAATCTGAAAGTAAACATCAAAGGGTGTTACTGGTCCAAAATTCGGGGTTATTGGTGAGATATTCATAAATATAATCCATAAATGTTACGACAAAATTCACATATACACTGTTTGTACAACCTTGTTCTCACAATAAGGACTAAAACCAGTAGGGTTTGGGAAATCAACCATGACTTCCTCTTGCAAAATCCAAATTGAGTGAGACCAATGAAATTTGGGAGAGTAAACATTTTAGGTTGTTACAAGTCAAATTTCAACAATGTCGGAGAAAAGATCTTAGATATATAACAGAGACAAGCTCAACTCATAGAGCAATGCCCATAGAACAACCTAAAATAGGAAGTCAACTTAAAATGGTCATAACTTTCATTGGAATGTCAAATTCAAGTGATTCAAAAGGCATTCAAAAGAGGAATTAGAGGAGAATATCTAGGCAAAAAGTTTGTGACAATTTGGGATACCCTTTTGAAGTTATTTTATTGGAATTTAAGAGTTTCGACTAGACCGCACATATTCGAGGCAAGAACTAATGACATTGAAACCATATTTTAGTGGAGATAAAGATGGCATGGATACAAACAAATAGTTCAAAATTATGGGGGAAATGGATAAATATGCAATTGACCAATCTATTTTTTATGGTGAAGCTCTTAACTTGGGGAGTAGTATAGATAGAGACACAAGATTAGCCTACACATGGGAAGAATTTTAACAAATCATCTCAAATGGACGAATAAAGGAAACAAGATCAAAGGAATAAATACCCTTTGTGTTTAAACACGAGGGTAACATGCAAAAATAAAAGATGAATTTAAGGAAGCAAAAGCACTTCAAAAGAAAGATGTTGAAATATCCAAATCATAGATAGACAAAGAATAGAAAGATCATTAATGCTCCAAGCTGCAAGCCCTTGATCAAATGCTTCTTAAAGAGATTAAGAACTTAAAAGAGGGAAAGGTGAGACAATTACAGAAGGAAAATAATGACTCGAAGGAAGAATTGGCAAAGAAAAACAAAGAAATAAAAAAGGATGTGTGAGCTTTGTTATCACAAAATCTAGAACTTGTGCAAAGCCTTCACAAGATGCTTGACTAGTGTAACATATGCAAGTAATTGCCACTGTCACCTAAGCAAGTACTTCCCTCGTTTTAGTGAAGGGTGGAGATCCAACACAAGGGAGACATCCCTAGCAACCCCTCAAGGGATCCTATAGCAAGCTTGAGGCAAGTCTATGGCCCCCTTTGTTGGCTACTTGATTAGCTAGGGTTGAGTTAAGGGCAAGGTCAAAGTAAGTTAGACGAGGCAAGTTGGTTGTGCATGTGTGAGGGGTGTTAGTGAGACAATCAATGATGTTATTTGAGCTAGGAAAATGAATTAAATGCTCAAATACACTAGCTATCAAAAGAAAAATGAAAGTTGAAATAAGCTTGTAAAGAAAGGCTAGACTTTTAAGCATGTAATAAATTTACAATAGCAGCAATATACCAGCTCTAAAATCAGCAAGAAAGTGAATGAAGACATGCCAAATAACAATGAAGAGACTTGTAAGCCATTCACCAATGATTGCATGAAATAAAGAGCATGAAACTATGTTAATTGAGTGCAATATGACAAGCCCTAATGGTTGAAAATACAATTGTGGCAGCAATGACTATGTTAGAGATGATTCCAAGTAATTAATGGAAAGCATTAGGCTATAAATGCTATAGAATAAGATGCAAATGCAAATCGCAAATAAGAAAGACTAGTGTTGTCTTGAATCCTTGGGCATATGGAGTCAAAGCAATACCTTCAATGGAGGCTAAAGGAAAGAGAAGACTTAAAGATCAAACCCTAGGATTATCCAATCATCGGCCTAGGTCAAACCTTCTAGGAAAGAAACCCTAGAGTTTATCCTCTTATAAACCCTAGGTGTCATCCTACTTCTTCTCTAGCGTCTAGCAATGATATTAAGTAGAACTAGGTCAAACTCTAAAGTTTATCCTCTCATAAACCGTAGACTTCAACCTCAAGGACAAAGTTAGGGGGATATGCAATTATAATCCCTAACTTGACCTCTTATGCTTCAACAAAATTAAGATGGACCAAACAAGGGAAGGGGATAAACAATCTTGATCCTAAAATTATTCAAGGAGACAAAGCTAACATGCATCTATTACCAATCTAATAGAGCATTCACCAAAATATACCAAGAATAAACACTTAAACTTGGAAAGAACACTTACTAGCCAAGTCGCTATGCATGAGGAAACCCTAGTTTCATGAAAATCCACCCAAACAAGAAAAAGCATCCACAATATCAATCCAAAAGCTCCATGATGAGAAAAGAAGGTAGGAACACAAGCAGTAATGATTCTCCACAAGTGTGAGTTATGATTTTACAAGGGAGAGCTAGCCTTCTTATATGAGGCAACCCTAGTGCTACAACCCTCAAAAATCCCCTAAAACATAAAGTATCCATGATACAAGTTGGATAGGTCATGGTGACCCCCAAAGTAGCCTCAAACAATGATAAAATATGTTAATACACCAATACGTTCAATCAAGAATGACACGTCTGAGTGTAGGATGCCATAATGAGGATGACATCATGCTCTAGAAGGGTGTAAGGGCCTCCAAAGGCCATGTCTCATCATTAAAGGTGCAAAGTCACACCTCATCAAAGGTCACATCTCATCATCAAAGGACCCCAACTCATCAACATGCTCAACGTCCAACGTGAAGAAGGCCAACATCGAAGGTGAAAAGAAGGCCCATCATCTCTCTAAGGGGTATCCAATCATCTCTAAGTGCAATATCCTCAAATCAAAGCCTAACATGGCTCCGGAGTGCATTGTTCGGAGTGTGGGCTTCCTGCCCATCTAATAGCCAATCTAACCATATCTGCAATATCTGAGCTCATATGTCCATTGTCCAAGGTCCATGGGGTATGAGAAGGTGTCCCAAGGTGTGTCTAGTCATTATATGGCCCAACGCTCTGCATCAAATGTGCAATGTCCTGTGTATAGTGCACAACGTCCTAGGTATCATCATGAGAACATCCTCCAAGGGCTATGTCAAGTGCAACATAGTCAAACAAAATCCACATAATCAGTGAAGACCAACAATCACGAGATACAGGAGGTCATTAGAGTCATACAAAGTAAGTCATCACTTAATACAAAATCCAAATGAGCAATTCACATTAGGTATCTTCTTCGAACGTCACATTAGCTCTAAGACTTCTTGCAATTTTCCAAGTTTAGGTATGGGAGAACCATTAAAAGACCCTATTAAGTGTGGCAGTACCTAGGTAAAGGGATATTTCCCAAGAAAACCTAACAAAGTGCAAGTATGGTGGATGAAAGAGTTGGGGTTACTTCATGGTGATGGAGTCATTAACATGAAAGGTACCATGATTGGTCCATCTCCATGAGCACCTTTGTAGAGGGAGTGCTTGTTGCTTGAGATACCCTTTCCTCAACAATGTGTGTATTCCAAACCCCTTTCTTGCCTTTTGATATTCTTTTGTTGCTTTGCAAGTCCCCTTTTCAAGTTTCAAGCGCTTTATTCTTTCTTTTCTTTTCTTACTGGGATCAAGTCCTTTTTTAATTGATATGCATTCAGTGCATTAGGACTAGGGGAAATCGCCTCATAGTGAGGAGCTAGAGCTCAAGTTGACCTTTGGCTTTTGACTTGGTCATTCATTATCCCATTATTTCTTCTTTCTCTTATAACGTTCTTTCCTTTTCTTATTTTTAAGCAGCTGCATCAACCTCAACATTCTAGCCCTTCTCATAGGAGAATGAACCACGGGCCTTTTTGGTGCACATGTAACAGCCATTAACCAAGCTTAGTACACTACGAAAGGCCCTAGGATGGAAAGTTTTAAGTATGGGGGGGAGCAATACATTGTCGCTATCAAGGATTCCCAGTAGCACCCGTGTTCCCCAAGAGTGACAACACTAGGCTAGGACAAAAATGATGGCCACCGAGGTGAAACTAGGCAAAAAGCATAACTTCCAAGCTTATGATTCATTATCCAACTTCAACCCATGATCCTCACTTAAATGTCTAATGCATTAAATATGACACTTTATATGAAACAATGACTAGTGTACCTCGTAATGTGTTGGACCACTGTCATCCGATGAACCATGTTAATCAGGTGTGATAAGATGAGTTGAATGAGGAGGGAGGCATATGAGGGGCTGCAGTATGTGGAGAATATTCATCATCATCATCATCATCATTAGGAGATTAGTTAGAAGATAGAGAAGGAAAGTCTACTATAATTCAATTGTACTGAAATCCCCATTATGAAGAAAGTCTTCAAGGGATACAAAGAGGTGCACATCCTCACTTCCAAGGAAGAAGATGGCAAAATCAACGACGTTAATAAAACCAAAGGTTGAGTAACACCAGTGAGATACGATATTCTCAAAGGCCAAAAACTACGACAAATTGGCAAAGTTACAATGATGCATTGAAATGAAGGAAAAGAAATTGTGATGATCCTAAGGTTTGACTGTTGATTTTTGTAGCTTCAGGAGGTATTCCACTAGAGGCCAAGGTGCTAGGCATGTGGGAATCTTCGTTGGCACCAGTTTAGCTTTTCGTTTCAATGAAATTGGCCCCGGAATGAGGCTAGGGCCTCATGGACAAGTTGATGGGCTTTGTGGGTTTGTGATGGTGTTCCACACCCACAAAAGGAAAATAAAATATTCTAATTAATTGTTGAGTTTAGGAAGGGCTCCTAAACTCACTCATTGGACTTGTATGTAAAGGAGAGATGTCATTGTGACATTTGATCATTGTGCATAATGGAATTAGCATAAGTGAGGGTGCACTTGTGCTAGGAGCTTGTAAATTTCAGCAAGGGAAGTTCTACAATTGTGAGGCAAATATGGCCTAAGGTTTGAGGAGAATTTTTTGTTTCTGTCACTGCCAAGGAAAGCATCTTTCCAGACAAGGGAGGCACACGTGTGGGGTCACGCATGTGAGGGAGAGAAGGGGCAGCAGACCGCACATGTGAGAGAAGTCGCACATGCGAGCCCATACAGTTCGTATAGCCATGTGTGAGCAGCAGGTCGTCCGTACAGTTCGTATAGCCATGTGTGAGCAGCAAATCGTTCGTACAATTCGTATAGTCGTGTGTGAGCAGCAAGTCGTCCGTACAGTTCGTATAGCCATGTGTGAGCAAGCCGCATGTGTAGAGGAACAAAAAAGGACGGCCCGCGCCTCGAACTGATAGGAAGGTACAACAATTCGTACTGCTTACATCAACACAGATACAGGTGGCAGCAGCAAATTTGTCAGGCAAAGGTGATTTCCAATAATTTTGCTAAATGTGATTTTGCTGATTTTTCAGTTGTGAAGGACAACAATGGTCCTCGGAATTTTTGGTATTTTGAAAGACAAGGTTGTCCTCAGATTTGGTCAAAGTGTGTTGACCAGGAGGATTGGTTTTTTAACTCAAGTTTTCTGAATTTGATAAAGGTTACAGAACATAAATTTGTGTCTCAATTGTATTGATGATTCATCTCGGATCTTTTGTGTTTCTACTGCATATAATTTTGATCAATAATTTTCAATATAAAATTGTTCAGTGATAATAGCTAGGGTGTTATTGTTAGATCACTAGGAAGCAATTTTCAGATCTAAAAATTAGCCACATAGAGATGCATGTGAAAATTGACATGGTATCAGAGCTTGTGAGGAAGCAATTTTCAGATCTGAACATTAGTCACATAGAGATGCATGTGAAAATTGACATGGTATCAGAGCTTGTGATCTGAAGAGAAGGGGATCATCTTGAGACACATTGTTTGGCTACAACACTGGAAGAGTGTTGTACTTGTTCTTGTTCTTGTTCCAAGCAGGTTACTATGGTGAACACATTGAATCTTGAAGACGGGTTGGAAGGGGCAACCAACTTCAGACCTTGAAAGGCAAGGGTTCTCCTACTGTTGGAAGAAAATGACCTCAAGGAGTATGTTGAGAGTGTGGTTGCAACCCCTACCGATCCACGGGAGCTAACAACTCACAAGAAGAGAGAAGTGAAGGCCAAACGAGTGTTGCGAGAGTCTGTGAAGGATCACTTGATTCCTCACAACATTGCTGAGAAGACAAATGCCAAGGAGATGTATGATGCTTTGGTGGGTCTATACCAAAACAAGAAAAATGGCAGGAAGCTGCACTTGAAGCACCAGCATCAAATTGTCAGGATGACCACTGAGGACACAGTTGTGAGCTACCTTATGTAAATTACTCAGATCCGTGATCAACTTGCAATGATCAGTGAGACAGTTGAGGATGTTGAGTTGGTGAATGTAGCATTGGGAGGTCTTCCTGGGTCTTGGGAACCATTTGTGCAGGGGATCTGTGCAAGGGACAAGTTTCCAGACTTTAACCGACTATGGACAGATTGCATCCAGAAGGAGACCCGGTTAATGTCCAAGGATCATATGGATGGTGTGGTAAAGAGTAGCAGTGACGAGAACTAGGCCCTTGCAGCCCGCACAAGGAGGGGCAAAAGGGGTTCTCCAGGCAGAAGAGGTTCGCTAGGGAGAAGAGTTTCTCCAGAGCCGAGACGAAAGAAGGATCTTAGTAAGATCAGATGTTTTGAGTGTCATGACCATGGTCACTATACTTCACAGTGTCCACACTGGAGGGGAAGAGGAAGAAGGCAGCAGGCATCAACAGCAGAGGTTGATGAGGTTGCAGACAGGTCCCGGAAGGAGATCTTGTTGGTCTCTACCCTTTTAGGTACAGTTTCCAAAAGGGGAACATGGTTGGTGGATAGCGGAGCGCCTTGCCATATGACAAGTGCACGAGAGTTATTTGAAAGCTTCACAGAGACTGGCTCAGACTTGTGTGTGGAGCTTGGTATGGGGACCAAGCATGCAATACGAGGATCTGGTATGGTGTCGTTCCGATTGGAGTCAGGTGAAGTGTTGAGGGTGTCAAATGTGTTATAGGTGCCAAAGCTCAGCAGGAGTGTTCTCTTAGTCTCAGAGATTGAGAAGAAGGGGTACCATTTATTGTTTTGAGATGGACATGTGTTGTTTGTGCCTAGGCGATCTAGCTTCAGATCAGCGGTGGTTCTTGAAGTTAGGGAGGGCAATCTATATAGGCTGAGGGGCCAACCTATGAGAGTTGTGGCTAGCAGAAGCAGAGAGACAGATGAGGAGGAGCAGGTAGATCCACTAGTGGTGCGACAAGTGGCCCCACCAATAGCACAAGTACAGAGGGAGCAGGTGGCTCCACCAATGGTGAGGCAGGTGGTCCCACCAGTAGTTCTAGCTCAAAGGAAGCCAAAGTTCAAAGGGAGTAAACCCTCAGTATCCAGTAGGGAGGAGCAGCCTCCCATGGCTATTCAGAGGAGATTAGACTCAAAGGAAGTCAGCAAATTTAGAGGGAGCAGATGGCTCCAAAGATTGTACAGACTCAGAGGGAGTCAGGTTTCAGAGGGAGCATGCGGACTCAAACTGAGCCCGATCTCAGAGAGAGTCAGTTGGTTCAGAGGGAGAGTCGATCATTTAGAAAGAGTTTCCCCTCAAGTTCAGGTGGGAGAAAAACATCTTTCGAGATTGACAAACATGTGTCATGGGTTGAGGAGGCCAGACAGGAGGTTCATAGGCAAGAGGCTTATAGGGCATGTGAGACCTCCATGGAGGATCCATTTGTTTCAATAGGTTTTGCTACAGTGATAGAGGAGGCAGCCAGTCAGGAGGACTAGAGAGTGGGATTTGTCTCGGTCACAGAGTGAGCAGCCAATGAAGCAAACTAAACAGCAGGATTTGCTTCAGTGACAGAGGGAGCAACCAGTCAGGAGGATTGGAGTGCAATTGTGCCAGATCCAATGCAGGAGACAGAGTTACTTCCAGTGTGGGAGAGAGAGGTGCATGAAAATGATGGTGGATGGGATACCTCCCTCGCTAAGAGGGAGTGTTGATTTTTGTAGCTTCGGGAGGTATTCCCACTACCAAGGTACCGGGCATGTGGGAATCTTCATTGGCACTAATTTAAACTTTAGCCTTTTGTTTCAGTGAAATCGACCACGGAACAAGGCTAGGGCCTCGTGGGCAAGTTGATGGGATTTGTGGGTTTGTGATGGGGTTCCACACCCACAAAAGGAGAATAAAATATTCTAATTAATTGTTGAGTTTAGGAAGGGCTCCTAAACGCGCTCATTGGACTTGTATATAAGTCATGGTGACATTTGATCATTGTGTATAATGGAATTAGCATAAGTGAGGGTGCACTTGTGCTAGGAACTTCGAAATTTCATCAAGGTAAATTCTGCAAATGTGAGGCAAATTTAGCCTAGGGTTTGAGGAGAATTTTCTATTTCTGTCACTGCCAAGGAAGGCATCTTTCCAGTAAAGGGCGGCACATGTGTGAGAGAGAGAAGGAGCAACAGGCTGCACGTGTGAGAGGAGCCGCACGTGTGAGCAACAGGTTGTATGGACAATCCGTACAGCCACATGTGAGCAGGTCGCACGTGTGGAGGAACAAAAAAGGACAGTCTGCACGTGTGCAACTGACAACAGGTTTGCACATGCAAACTGACAGACAGGTACAGCAGTCCATACTGCTGACATCAGCACAGGTACAGGTGGCAGCAGCAAATTTGTCAGGCAGAGGTTATTTGTGAGTAATTTTGCTGAATGTGATTTTGCTGATTTTTCTGTTGTAAAGGGCAAGGTTGTCCTAAGAATTTTTGGTATTTTGAAGGACAAGGTTGTCCTCAAATTTGGTCAAAATGTGTTGACCAAGAGGGCTGGTTTTTTCCCTCAGATTTCTGAATTCGATAAAGGTTACAGAACAGAAATTTGTATCTCAGTTGTATTGATGATTCATCTCTGATCTTTTGTGTTTCTGCTGCATTTAATTTTGGTCAATAATTTTCAGTGTAAAATTGTTTGTGATAACAG
>ML790917.1:117403-140338 GCA_009831015.1 Picea engelmannii | reverse complement strand
TAAATATAATAGTTAAGATTGCAATATAACATAACATAAACATAATAGCTAACAATTAATATTTAATATAACATAACATAAACATAATAGTTAATACTTACATTGATAATTAATATTTAACATAACATAAACATAATAGATTCTGATGAGCTCGATTTTGAAGACAAAACCCTTTGGGTGCTTAAAGATTTTGAATACAGGCTCGATTTCGAAGATGGAACCCTTTTGAGTGCTTAAAGATTTCGAAATACAGCTCGACTTCAAAGACGAAACACTTTGAGTGCTTAAAGATTTTGAATATGGGCTCAATTTCAAGGACGGATCAGTTTTCGACGGGCTCGATTTCGAAGACGGATCAGTTTCCAACGGGCTCGATTTCAAAGACAGATAAGTTTCTGACTAGCTCGATTTTGAAGACAAATCAGTTCTCGACAGGCTTTTTTATGTCTCATGTTTCCAATGGGCTCGATTTCGAAAGTGTCGGGGCAGGTTTTGCTTTTTACAAAGAGGGGTCCAAGCGGGAGGTCTTGAAAACTATAACAACGCGCAGAGCGAATCCTAGGCAGATCCCAGCAGATCTGTATCTGATCTGAGGATCTGTGAATCCAACCCCTTGACCCCACGGATTCGATAACATTGTGTGTGTGTGTGTGTGTGTGTGTGTGTGTGTGTGTGTGTGTGTGTGTGTGTGTGTGTGTGTAGAGAGAGATATGGTATGTCATTATCTTCTAGGGACTTTTTGTATATTGCTTCAATATTACAATGTCCCTCGGATAAACTTTTATTTTCCTTCAATATTACAAACATTAAAATAATGTCTCCCTAATGTTCGCATTGTGTGTGTGTGTGTAGAGAGAGATATGGTATGTCATTATCTTCTAGGGACTTTTTGTATATTGCTTCAATATTACAATGTCCCTCGGATAAACTTTTATTTTCCTTCAATATTACAAACATTAAAATAATGTCTCCCTAATGTTCGTTGTAAATAATCAAGCCTTGCCTTTTTATTTTCATTTTCACCTTGGCCTCACATAATATTTTAAGGCTCCACATGAACTTTATCAAACTCCATATGCTCTTGCCCCGACACAATGTTGATATTTAGAGACGTGCAACCATATGATAATCGTACCCAAGGAGAAATTATTATTTTATTAATCAGAGTCATCGAATACATCGATCTGACTTTCTTTATATCCAATGTAATAAGTTATTAAACCAACACTCATATAACCAACTTATTGTTGATATTATGGTAGTTGTGGAAGGTATTAACCTCCATATGTAACCTTTGACTAGAATAGAATATTCCAGAAGCAAGAAAAACCCTAAACAGATGTGTGAAAACCCTATAAGACATGTCAACTCAGCAGAATATATAATATTAAGGTATTATCCTCCAAGAAGACAAGTCGGCCTCACAGGAAAAAGATAAACAGAAAATATAATTACCAGAAAGTCAGGTCAGCCCAGCCAAAAAAGTCACTGGACAGATTAATATAAATAGGGGACGTCTTGGCCCATTTGTTCACTCACACTCACTCAAGAAACCAGAAACAATGCGCAAGTTTGGAGGAGGAGGAGCAGCAGTTGCAGTTGTACGGTTTTCTCTTGTTTAGTCTTTCTGGTACTTTCTCTTGTGCACTACCCTTGTAGAAGGTGTGCTCCCTTGGTTATCTGTTGGTTATGGTATGGCTTCCTGGAATCATTCTTTCTGTCAAAGGTTAAGGTGCTCGAGGGTGGCTTTGTGCCTATGGTTGGGTGACAATGGAGTAGCATTGTCTATGGTTAAACGAGCACATCAACATTATTCTAACAGGTTATGGGCCCACACTACCTTCAGAACCGTCTAACCGCTGGAAGGTAGATCGGGAATTCCTTGTCAAACTTGTTGCAGCACCAGTTGCAATTGCAACTAGGGTTTTTGATTTTGCAGTTGCAGCAAACCCTAAACCTAATTTCTTGGGCACTTTCAGTGAAGCATTGTACCTAATTTTTGGGTATTCTAGTGCGCCCTAAACTAACACACCCTCTGGTGCCTCAGCCAACACAAACATCAAGTTTGAGTTTCTGTGTCAAAGTCAAAGTCAAAATCAAAGGTTGATTTTTTTGTCAAAATTGATTTTTGTGGTCAAAGTTGAAATTTTAAGGTTTGTAGCTTGTTCTAATCATTGAACCTTTTTTATTCAGTTTCTAACCTCTTCTTGTCAAGATGGTGTCAAGTTTCAGATTAGAAGACAAGTTGAACGATACTCCAATTTCTAAGGTATGTACTTGTATATGTTAAATTGTATCATTATCTTGAGGGTGTTTTGCAGGAGAAGGGACTTTTGTCCAAGCAACAAATCATAGATCCAGAGGGATCTCAGATCCAGCACATCCAGAGGAACAACCATAGATCCAGAGGGATCTCAAATCCAGCACATCCAGAGGAACAACGCACCCTCCATGTTTGATTGTTTTGATATGTCTCTACCTATTATAGCATTATTGTGATCATATGTTGCATCTTGATCTATTGAAGTTATGATCATTATACTAACCCCTTAATACTAGAGATACACTTGTTGATCTCCTCTCTAGGAGATATTCTTGTTCTTATGTAAATGCTTATCGTTTACGAGATGAAGTTGATCTCCTTTAGGAGATGTTCTTGGTTACTGACCTAGACTCCAGACAGGATATCTTCCATGGAGGATGCCATGGAGATTTTGTTGTTCTTGTTTCTTGTTCCGGAAAGGTCATAAGAGATAAATCTGAGAGGGAGTCAGACTCAAAGGAAGTCAATGATCAATAAGAAGCCAGCATAGTTTTGTGACACTTTGCAGAATGCAAAGGGGCATGCAGTAGATGGAAGTGTGGTCCAAGGATTCTCTCAAATAGAGGCAGTTGATTTCAGAGTTTGAGATGAAGGATCTTGACTGGATATATTGGGATTGGAAGCATGGCTAGCACCAAATGAGATCTTCAGTGAGGAGACTGAAGAGGTTTATCATGATGGAAAGGAAGTCCATGGACACACCTATGACGACACATGTAAGGAAGTTGTGTGATGGGATAGGCGTTTGCCTTGCAGAGAGCACCTTGTGGCAATATATGGATGAGCCATGACCGTATTATTGGGTTACAGAACAGCATGCAGGTACCTATGTTGTGGTACAGTAGATATGATTGATCTCCGATGATGAAGTATGGCTATCGGGATATATAGTTTTGGGATTGGGAGTGCAGAAGACAGATCTAGCACCTGGGTGTTACTTCAGTTTGGGATCGAGAAAGATTTCCAGCCAAGCAGGGAAGCAGATATCTATAGCACTCAATCATATATCATAGCCAGTGACGCAAGATATGAAGCAAGGTGGCTTTTCGAAGGATCTTGTAGGACTTCATCAGAGACATGGTGCAGGAAGGAGCAGTGAGGCTCCATCGCTTATCCACGGATGAGTAGATAGTTGACATTTGCACTAAGCCTTTGTCTAGGACAAGCTTGGCAGGAATGCAAATGTTTCCCTGGGGGAGTATTGGTGATTGCAGCATCGTGCCGATATTGAAAGATTGATCAGACGGACTTGATCATGTGGGAATAGGCCCAAATGTAATCTTCGACGAACTAAAGATTCGAGTTGTTGCTAGATCTCCTATGTGTGAATTGCATCGGGCCTTGAAACTCTCACGAGTAGGTGAGTAGTTAACTCACAAGTAGGTGAGTAGCCTTGATAAGCATCGGGTCGACTGTATCTCCACAAAAATTGGGCTGCAAACTAGGGGAGATAAAGAACATCTACATCCGGAGAAGATGTGCCCTGACATAGTCTTCGACAGACTGAAGACTCGAGGAGCTAGACACGGAGTGAGCCTATGAGAGGATTACCATGAGGTGTTTGTATGGTCATAATTCTTGTCATGGGACAAGAACGACCCGAGGAGCTAGACACACGTGTCTGACAGCATCGAGCTAAATGCATTCACGGAGTGATCCTATGAGAGGATCAACTATGAAGTGAATGTGGCTCCAATGAGGTCATGATTCTTGTCATGGGACAAGAATGACCCAAGGTGCTAGACACATGGTGGTGGAGATGGATCATCAATATAGCTAAATGAAGCTCATGGATATTGTAATATTGTCTATGACAGAAGAATACGAAGAACAAGTACGACGATATGTTTTGATGCCAGATTGCTACCAGATGATGTTGATAGTGATGATGATACTCGTGACTTGATCTATGATGATGCTACATGTAGAATGGTCTACAAGACTATGTGAGTCTTGCCCATGCATGTGAAGATGGATGGATGTGTTCGTGACCATTAATACCTTCCTATCTAAGAGGGAGTATTGATATTATGGTGGTTGCGGGAGGTATTAACCTCCATATGTAACCTTTGACTAGAATAGAATATTCCAGAAGCAAGAGAAACCCTAAACAGATGTGTGAAAACCCGAGAAGACATGTCGACTCAGCAGAATATATAATATTAAGGTATTATCCTCCAGGAAGACAATTCGACCTCAGAGGAAAAAGATAAACAGAAAATATAATTACCAAAAAGTCAAGTCGACCCAGCGAAAAGAGTCACTAGACAGATTAATATAAATAGAGGACATCTTGGCTCATTTGTTCACTCACACTCACTCGAGAAACCAGAAACAGTGCGCAAGTTTGGAGGAGGAGAAGCAGCAACTGCAGTTGTACGGTTTTCTCTTGTTTAGTCTTTTTGGTACTTTCTCTTGTGCGCTACCCTTGGAGAAGATGCGCTCCCTTGGTTATCTGTTGGTTATGGTATGGCTTCCTGGAATCATTCTTTCTGTCAAAGGTTAAGGTGCTCGGGGGTGGCTTTGTGCCTATGGTTGGGTGACAATGGTGTAGCATTGTCTATGGTTAATGCAAGCACATCAACATTATTGCAACACTTATAACTAATGTGAATCATTAATAGACATTAGCACTAATTATTAGCTTTCAAGGTTACTCCAAAAGTGTTTACACCATGTTTGGGAGTACCTCATGAGATTTGGGGTACATGGTGTATGATTAGCCCCTGGATGGTCCGTGGTGGATTTACACATTGGAGATGGCTTACTCAGTGGTTACTTAAACTCAATTGAATACTTGCTTGATATTCTTCCTTGGAGCGATGGAGATCTTTAGATAACTTGGGACATTCTTCATGTTGGCCACATGTAGAATGGTTGCTTGCTTGAGAGGAAAGCCTACTTGGAGGAGGAGCGTTTGGCATTCTGGGAGAGGGCATTGAGCCATAGATAGCATTGGGTAGCTTGGATACGTGCATGGAGTCATGGAGTTGACTTGGAGATGCTTGGGTTGCAATAGTGTTCATGTAAGTGGAGTGGACCTAGTGGAGCACGTGGCTTTTAGGAGGAGCATTTGAATCCTTGGAGGCTTGGAGGAGGAACATTGGACACATCTCATGAGGCTCCCTTGCATTGAAGCTTAACATGTATACCCTTGGAGTGTAGTGTGTCACATGTATGGGCCCACCTCGTGGTTTTGTGGGTTGCATGTAAGGGTTTAGGCCCACATATGTATTGTTGGCCTCCTTTACCTCTCAGATATAGAGAGGAAGGAGAGAGTCATTTCATAATCATTGTGTCTTGATCATGTTGTGTTAAAAGACATGAGGAGAAGAGTGCACTAGGGTTTCTTGGAGCTTTTGGAGCATCTCGAATACTATGGTTAGTGTTTCATCACTTAGAGACATTGGAGGTTGGGCTTTGTGATAAAACCCTAGCTTGTACTTGTTGAAGTGAAGAAGAAGAGTAGACATCTAGCCAAGCAGATCTGCTAGTGTTGATGCTAGCTTGTGGAGAATCTTTGGTGGAGCTAGTGTTTTCTTGGTTTTCCCTAGCTAGGGTTTTGGAGAGCTAGAGTATTGTACTAGCCTTGGGATGAGGCTATGGTATGTACATGAACTTCATCTTTATATATATATACACATGAAATTTTCAGTTGTCCAAAATTGTCTTATTGCAGATTTGAGTTTCAACTATTTTTATCTTCATGGTTTAGTAATTTCCAGCACTCGTATCTCTTGTTGATTGGACATAAGTTGACACTGAAATTGTTAAGTGTTTTAACATTAATCTTGAAGAAGATAGGGCAGATTTACTGCTGTGAATCTGCAGTAATAAAGTGAATTTCAAATCTGGTTTATGCTTGATAAGGTTGCCCTGGAGGGCTGACACTTGTCAGGACACATTTGGTATCTTTGCTCTTGGATTGCCTTGTTGATTTGGGTTGAAATGAGTGAAATATGGTCCAGTGTTTGCTGCTATAAAAGCGTATTGCAGATCAGCCCTAAGGCTGTAAATTCGTAGGGTTAAGATCCAGGAAACCTCTAGGAAAGAGGTGAAATTCCTGAAGTTGCATTAAAGCTTGATTTCACAGAATTTCTACACTAATGACCTCTTAACAAAACTCTGGTCATTTTCAAGACTCTTAACATAGAGTGCTTCCTCTCTAACAATTTAGTGGGGACTAGAAATGAACGTTTTGATAGGCATTGTAACATTTGCACTACCATTTGGATTGCTAACTGGTGGGATAAAAAAGCGTACTAGGTACAATTGTTTCTTATGATGTTCACAAACGTTGCACATGATTGGTATCGAGAATTTCTCCCAAATTACTTGAGGATTGTAAGCAATCAAGGGATGATTTTAAAAATTGTCACTGTGGAATGATAATGAGTATGTAGATGAAATCTACCATATATAACAAGAACAGGGGGGAAATGTACGGCTTTATTATTTGATCAATTGAAGCCTTCATCAAGAAAATAGATATGAAAGGAAAAATGGTGTCCTCAAATAGTGGTTCCTGGAAGGACTATTCCCTGAATATAAGAAGATGAAGTTGGATCTACCAGCATCCTATGAAGAAGCTATGCCTAAATTGGTTTGAAGGAGAATAGAATGTGTAGTTTATTTTTTAGTGGACTTCATTCTTAATCTATGAAATCATGGTCATTACTTGGATTTAAATTTTAATATCAAATGTAACTTCCAAGAAGAAAGACCTAAAGTGGTCACACATCTTTCCAAGCACATTTTTGCACGACCATAAGAGATCGAGTTTTGTGAGATTCACATTTACTAAAGTTGTCCATATAGTTATTGGAGTAAAGTTGGGTCAAGATTTTTGGAGTACTTAGGTAATGGACAGCAAAAACAAACAAAAGGCAAGGCAAACAATAAAGACACTCAATCCTTTCACTAGCATGGCCAATAAGGAATCATTGATATAACTTGGAACCATCAACAGGGTTGAGAGATTTTAAACCACGTCACCTTTTCATCTAGCAATGTTAAGCCAAGGGAAAAATGAGATTTTTACTGTACAGAAGCTTTTGCAAAGTGGTGAACACCCTATTCTTCATGGCCTTGGAACCGACACCTCATTCGGGCTATAATCAAGCTCTATGATTTTATTCCTTTTGCAGTGTTTCGTTCAAACTCATATGGAGAAACTCAATTTCAACTGAATGAGGTGCCAGTTACAAGGAACTTGTTTTGCATGAATATTTGGATTGCTAACAGGTGGGATAAAGAAGCCTACTAGGTAAAGTTGTTTCATACATCCGACAAAGAAACTATGAACCGAGCACTTTACTTGGAAGTGAAGATTGTAAGAAGTCTCCAACATGGGGTGATGATAGTGTTGAACCTTCTGCAATCGATGCTTTAAGACAAGATATACCTATATTGATTTGATGGAGGATAGAATCTGTTGTTTATTTTTTAGCGGACTTCATTCTTAATCTATGAAATCACGGTTAGTCCTTGGATTTAAAGTCTACCATTAAATGTAATTTCCAAGGAAAAAGGACCTAAAGTAGTCACACACCTTTCAAGCCTGTTTTTGGACGACTTTAAGAGATTGACTTTTATAAGCTTTCACAGTTGGTGAAGTTATCCATACAGATTTTGGAGTAGAGCGGCGTCAAGATTTGTGGAGTATTCAGGTAATGGGCAGCAAAAATGCACGAAAGGCAAAGCACTCAATCCTTTCACTATTATAGCCAATCAATGAATCATGGATATGGCTTGGAACCATCGACAGGGTTTAGGGATTTTAAACCACGTCAATGGTCTCTCAAGCAGTGAAAGCAGGGGTAAGTAGGCTTTTTACTGTACAAAGCCTTTTGCAAAGTGGTGAGAACCCTGCTCTGCATGGCCTCGGAACCGACACCTCATTCATGCTGTAATCGAGCTCTATAACTGGATTACCTTTGATGTGTTTTGCTCAAATTAATCTGGAGAAACTCTATTTCAACAACTGTCTGATTCAGGATTCCTTATATGTTCCACTTTTGCCCTAATTTCCAGATGCACAAGAGTTTAGAAATGAGTTTCATTTAAATGGTCTTAAAATGCCACGATGATAGCTCAAACCAAAGCTGAAAAGAAAAATTGCATACACAGTCAAAAACCCAGCAAATCAAACTATATATAAATTTAGCTAATTCAAGTTTTTTTCTTAGGCATCCATAAATTCAGATGATTCAAATCCTCGTACTTTCCACCCATTCATAATTTCAACTAAGCTCTAAATTCAACCTATATATTTTGTTAAGCACCAAATAATTCATGTAACTCGTGATCCTTTCATCACACGAATTCTAGCTGTAATATTTTCTAACCATCAAATAATCCATCTAACTAGACCCTAATTTTCCTCTGAACAACCCTAAATTCACGAAATACAAACCCTAATTTTTTTCCAAAAACATCCTTAAATTAGTTTTGTTCAAACCTTAGTTCTTCTAACCACATAAATCGTCTAATTCAAACCTAGGTTTATTTGTCTGAAATCCCATCTCTCCTAAACATCAATAATTTCATTCAACTTAAGTATATACGTTTTATATAATCATCTTTAAATGCATCTAATTCAAACCTAGTTTCGCTACCAAACATTAATCATCAACATCAAACCCTAATTTCATCAACCGCCTATTAATTCATAAAACTCAAACTGTAATCAAGGGTTACTCGTATGCTTGAATGACTACCTGCTAATCCCTGCAATAGATGACGATAAACGCTATTGCCTTAGTTTATCTCCGAGAAAAAAGCAATGAACGAAACACTTTCAATGGCGGTCGCGAAATATGCCTGGTATCCACAATCCCTAACACCTCCTAAAGTCTGAAATGGTAACTTCAGAGACATGTCCCAGTTGGAATTCTCTAGAAGGTTATAGATATAGCAGGAGTCTTTGCGTACTTCTCAAGAAATATTGAAATATTTAGATAATAAATTTTCAATTTAATGATATATTGTGTTTGACACGTGTATAAACAAGGCCATGTTTTTCCGCGGAAAAGAAATAAAAAAGCCATGCACTGTCGATCAAGCGCACAAAATGCACCTTCCCGGCGAGCGCTTCCGTGATATTGAAAAAAACAACATTTATCAATTTGATGTGTTTTAGGCTTTGGTTTGTAGGTTTTGTGTTGATTAGCACAACCCCAACCCTTGAGGACATGGTGGAACTATGAGCAAAACCACGATTTAGATGATCCGTCGTCCAATCAAGTCTTGTGACAAAAAAATGGCTTAGTTTTGTTAGTCTACGCAATTTAGTGGCAAATTAGAGCACTAACCACCTGTGCTCTCCTTGCTAATGCAGTTGACGAAGTCTTTGAGAGATGTTATGTTGTAATGATGCTTAAGCATTCATCCAATGATAATGTGGTGTGATAAAACATGGTTGTTAACGGTGTAATAAAAGAGGAAGTTGTTATTCATATTAATTTTGCATGGTTAGTTGAGTATAAGTAGCTTGCCTTAAGCAACTACGGAATGCCATGTATAAGTTTTGGGTAATTTTTTTTTGAATCTAGAGGAATCAGTAACTCAATCGGGATTACCTAGGCTAGGCCTAGGTTCAAATCCGGTTGGTTGCCACTATAACCCCTGGGCTAGTGCCAATAGCCCGCAAGCCAGCGCCTAGCAGGAAACTTATGGCTTAGTAAGAGTTGAGACGTTCTGAGGCCCACCAAGGTGGAAACCTCTATCCTAGGGGGTGTCTACCCTTCTAGCCTTATCATAACGGGCCAACATGTCCACTTGTGGGAATTGAACCCGAGTGGGGAGGATAAAGAATAACAAACATGCTACCCAACCAAAACCTGAATCGTGGCCGATCGCCTGAGTGTCGATCGCTCCTCTGAGCCCTGCCCATGGGGCCTCCCTTTTGGAGGTGACCTAACATCTGAGTCAATCACCTCAGAGTCGATCGCCCCTCTGAGCCTTGCCCACGGGGCTTCCCTTCTAGAGCGTTGTGTTCCTTACCCTCTGAGTCGCCCCTGAGTCCCGATCCCAAGGGACCCCTATCCTTCTGAGGCCATTGATAAGATGAGCTTTGCTGGAGGCGGGGAGCAGTCGCCTCCCCTCCCACCCACAGCTGATGAAGCAGCTTTCAAATGGTTATTACTCGCTCAAGGAAAGAAAAAAGAAGACAGAGTTATGCCAAAGTTCGTCAAAAAATTAGAAGAAGTCTTGGTTATCGATTTACCCCCAGCCCAACCCATGAGTGTGGTCGTTTCTCTAGCAGATCGAGCTCTAGTCGGACAGTTCACAAGGCTCTGGCCCTCTCCAAGAACAGCTGAGAACTGGATTCAAAAAAACTGGAGGCCATTGATTTCAAACAGCGTAACCTGCTATGCGGTCGGAAGAGGTTTCTTCTTGTTCAAGTTCATCTCTAAAGAGGATCGGGATTTGATCTTTAGGAGTGGGCCTTGCTTCATGGGACCACAAGGGCTCTACTTAAACCGTTGGACACCTGATTTCGATCCCGAAGTGGATGTGCCAAAGGCGGTCCCGATCTGGGTACGCCTACCCAATCTGTCGATCCATTGTTGGAACCCTTCCTCCCTGCAAACTATAGGCAACAAGCTTGGAAGATTTATTGACAAAGCGCATCCAAAAGGCCAATACTCTTACGCTCGGATCTGCGTAGAAGTTGACCTGGAAGCGGGCCTTCCTGAAGCAATTAAGTTAATTGTCGGGGATTGGCAGCATTACCAAAAATTAGACTACGAGCAATTGTCATTTAAGTGTCACAACTGCCATGAATACGGACATTTCCAAAAACAATGCCCAAAAATCCAGATTATGCAACAAGAGAAAGAAGCAGGAGAAGGATGGCAGCAAGCTAAAAGATTCAAAGCAAACCCTAACCCTAACTCCAAAAAGGAAAAGAGAAATCAAAAAGGACAAAGTGATATGGAAAACAGCTTCGCAGTACTCGGGAATCAAGAGAATGAATCACTTAGCAATGGAAATATAGCAGAAAAACAAGACAAATCAGAAGCGGCAAACCTGGATAACAAAGAAACTCCTCTGCAGCTAGAACTAGGAGAAATCCTTAAATCCCAACTATCAGAGACAGAGAAAGAGACATCGGAAGAAGCTAAGGGGGAAGCAGATACTGGATTATGTCATAACCTCTCGAAACCAGCTACCAGAGGAAGGAAAACGGAAAAAGAAAGAAGAGAAAGGGAGACATATAAAGACAAACTCCAAGGGTCTCAGCCAACTCTGGAAACAATGTTAAATTCAAGAAGCACAGGGAACCAAGGGAAACCCTCTCATAGGACGCCCTCCAAACCAAAAAGCAAGTAATGAAGATAGTCTCTTGGAACTGTAGGGGTTTAGGAAACCAAAGCAAAAAAGAAGCAATGAAAGATCTAATCCGAATCTCAAACCCAGATTTACTACTAGTCCAGGAGACTAAACTGGAGGAATCTGAATTTCTCCAAACCAGTGCAATGTTTTGGAACAAAGGAGCAGGTGCAACGGTTAGCGCTAGAGGAGCCTCTGGAGGTATTGGCTCCCTGTGGAATTCTTCTACTTTCGAATTATTGAAGACAAAGCATTATATCCACTAGATTCTCACCATCCTTCTTCATAAGGAGTCAGGTATCCAAGTTAGCATTTTTAATCTTTATGTTCCTATTCTCCTCAAGGAAAAAAAAGACTGTAGGAATAAATTAAAAGAGTTTCTTAGCATGCATCAGATTGAGAATATAATCCTTGCCAGGGATCTCAATGTCACTTTATCCCAAGGGGGAAAAAAGGGGGGAACCATTGTAAGAGATCCTATTCGAGAATGGGTTGAGGATATCATTCTTGACTGGGAACTGGAAGATATAAAACCTTCTAGAGGAAAATACACTTGGTCTAATAAAAGAAATGGACCTGGGCACATAGCAGCAAGATTGGACAGATTCTTGGTCCAAAGCTCCTTCCTCCTTTTAGGCCTCAACGTTGAGTCTAAGATCCTACCATTCAGTGCTTCCGACCATAAGCCAATATTACTAGAAATCACCAAAGAATCCCCCTTGGGTTTGATTCCTTTTAGATTCAGCCCATCCTGGATTCATCATGAGGAGTTTATTGATCTAGTCACCAGAGTATGTGGAAGGATCCAGTTTCAGGTTCACCCTTTTTTGTGTGGGAAGAAAAACTTTGAAGGCTGAAGAGGGCTCTCAAAACCTGGGCAAAATCTTTGAAATCCCCTTCAGCCCAAAGAATGGAAGCCCAACAGCATCTGGAAGTATACCAACTAAAAATGGAAGAAGGTAATATAAGCCCAGACAAGCTGGAAAAAGAAACAAACCTCCATAGAAAACTTCATGCAGCATGTAGAGAGGAAGAAGAATATTGGCGACAAAAATCTCGAAGTCTTTGGCTAAAAGTTGGGGATAAGAACACAAGATTTTTCATAAGCAAGCAGAAGCCAGAAAAAATTACAACTCTGTCGGGGAAATCTAATTTTAGAATCAGATTGTCAATGACTTCGAAGGAATCAAGCAAGCTGCTCATCTCCACTTTAAAGGGATTTATACTGAGGATTTTGCCACAGAAATCCATCATCAAGTCCTCAATCTGATCCCTTCAATCGTCAAACCAAGATCCAATCAACAAATTATAACTCTGGTCACCTTAAAAGAAGTTAAATCAACCTTGGACAGTCTGGCCCCTGATAAAACTCCAGGACCTAACGGCTTTACAGCCCGTTTTCTTCAAGTCTGTTGGCCAATCGTAAAGCATGACTTGCATAAATTGGTGTTAAAGTCACAAAAGTGCCACAAGATTGGGGGAAGCACTAACTATGCATTCTTAGCTTTAATTCCTAAAGAAAAAGGAGCCTTATCCTTGTTGGCTACAAAATTATCACAAAAGTAATCGCCAACCGACTCACAGGTATACTCCCAACAATAATTCCAGAGAACCAAGGTGGCTTCATCAAAGGAAGGCACATAATTGACAATGTAATCCTGGTCCAAGAAGTGATCCATTCAAGCATGCAACGGGGCGAAAAAGGTATGATTGTGAAATTAGATCTAGCAAATGCTTTTGACATAATAAGGCATGATTTTTTATTTCAGGTAATGCAAAAGTTTGGCTTCAACACTTCTTTCATCCAATGGATTAAGGCTTGTATCGGGTCTCCTTGGATTACTCCGTTAGTCAATGGTCGAGTAGTAGACTTCTTTCAGGCATCTAGGGGGATTAGACAGGGATGCTCGTTGTCCCCTCTGCTCTTTGCCATTCAAGCTTCAACGCTAAGCTTTCAACTAGAAAATTGTCGCTCCCAACAGGAATTAATGGGCATAAAAATTGCAAGAGGGATCAAAGATATAAACCATGCTCAATTTGTCGATGATACACTCCTCTTGGGAGGGGTTAGTACCATCATAGATCGCAAATTCAAGCAGCAGCTAGATATTTACAAGGAAGCTTCTGGGAGCCAAATAAACCACAAGAAGAGTCAAATCTTTGGATGGAATTGCAAGCCAAGGGAAATGGTGGAAATATCCCAAATTCTGGAAATGGAAGGGGAAACTCAATGGGAGTCTTTCAAATATTTAGGAGTCCCCATCTTCAAATCCAAGCCTAAACCTTCTCACTGGTCTCCTGTAATTGAAAAGATAAAAACCATAATCTAAGCTTGGGGGGGCTCCTGGTTAAACTTGGCAGGGAAGCTAGTTCTCCTCAAGTCGGTCCTGGCTAGTATTCCAATTTATCAAAGCTCCATTCTGTTAGCTCCCTTTGGATTCATAAGCCAAATCGAGTCTCTCTTAAGAATATTTCTCTGGAAAGGAGGCAATCATAATGAAAATAAATTGCATCTAGTTAGTTGGGGGAAAGTAACAAAGCCTTACTCAAAAGGCGACCTACATATAAGAGATCTGAGATTCCAAAATCTGGCACTAGGGGCCAAACTCCTCTGGAAAACTTACATGGAGCAAGAACGCCTTATGCAAAAAATACTACTCTGGTGCCAGGAGGAATTGTCTCAATACAACCCCTAAAGTCTCAAAAGGATCACCAATATTCACAATCTGCCAAAAAGCATCTGGTTTATTCATTCCCCCCCTATCCTGGATACCTGGAAACGGGGAAAACATTCTAATATGGGAGGATTTGATCCTGGGAGAGCCTCCATTAGATTCCATTTTGGGCACCACCAATATCAAAGAGTTCCTTCACGCCCAACATTTATTAATGATTTGGGATATCTCAAAGTGGCACTCTGATGAAACCAAAACCTGGAAAGATAGGAACCTCCCGAGAAGTCCAAGTCACCTACACAACGAAGAAACTCGGTTAATCACTTTACTCCAAGGGAAATTGTCGATTGCAACAAACAAGAAAGATCGTAGGGGATGGGGACATCAGTCCGGAACATACACAATTTTAGAGGGTTATAAGCTAATCAAAGAAAACACGTACGCTTCCCCCAACCCAACTCCGTGGAAAGAAGTCTGGAGGTTCAAATGCATCCCGAAAATTGACATGTTCATCTGGACACTAGCGCATAACGTCATTTTCACAGGAGATAACCCCAAAAAAAAGGGATGGGAAGGCCCCACATGTTGTCCCTTCTGCGTCTCAAAGGAGGAAACTGTGGCACATATATTGTTGAACTGTTCATATGCTCGGGAGATTTGGAATCTGGCGTTAGCCCCTTGGACTAATCAAGTCCCTCTCTTGGATGAGATATCCAACCTTCTTCTCAACTGACAGACTTTGTGCCCCTTCTCCCTCATGAAGAAAGACTGACTAAAAAGTTGTTGGGGGTACCTTCCCAAGTTTATTTGCTGGAAAATCTGGTTAGAACGCAACGCCCGAATCTTCAAAGGGAAAACTACTAGTGAGGCCCAAGTGGTTGCAAAAGCTAGAGAAATGATGGGGGACTTTCTATCATCCATCCATTTTCCAGCAAACAAAGGTAGGTTAACTCCCAAAGAGGAAGACTGGTTGTCAAGCCTTATTCCAAGTACTTTGAAAGTGACAATTGCTCCTGAGCCCCCTACATTCTAGTGGAAAATCAGGTTGGATCCTTCAACCTTTACAATGTGGCTCAAATCCCTTCAAAGGCACAGTCTATTCTTCAATGGAGCTTCTAAAGGAAACCCTGGTGAGGCTGGCGGGGGAGGGGTGATTATTGATCCTGAGGAAATAAAGGTACTCTCGTATTCTTGGGGAATCAGCAAGGACACAAATAATATAGCTGAAGCTTTAGCCCTCTGGCAAGGATTGTCTCAAGCCCAAATCATGAACATTACAGATCTCAGTGTCTTTGGAGACTCTCGTATCATTATTCAAGCCCTCTCTTCTAAGAACTTTACTAGTCACATGAGGCTCAGGCAAATTCTCAAGAAAATTAAACTCCTTATGACCACTTTCAAATCAATCCAATTATTCCATATACTGCGGGAATTAAATGGCGAAGCAAATAAAGAGGCTAACAAAGCAGTAATGTTGAGCAAAGGAGTTCTATCGCTAGACAAAACCGAGGGATTCGATAAATTACCATAAAATATTGTACGAGGGCTAGCCCCCGAAGTCAAAGTGGAGACTAACCAATGAAGGCTAATTGTAACTGTGCCGACAGTTTTCTGTTGTTTTTTTAATATATCTCATACTTGTTCTCGTGAAAAAAAAACAAACAAACATGCTACCCAACCACCCGAGCTAAGAACCCATGACATAAGTCTTGGGTAAATTGGATGGAATATATATGTTTCAATCATGGGGCAAATTGGATGGAATATATATGTTTCAATCATGGGGCAAATTGGATGGAATATATATGTTTCAATCATGGGGCAAATTGGATGGAATATATATGCTTCCATTATAGCATCATGGCATCACATCTCTATTGATTTGTTTTTTAGATACAGGGGAATCGGTAACTAGTCGAGATTCCCTAGGCAAGACCGAGGTTTAAATCCAACCGACTGCCACTATATATCCTAGGCTAGGTGCTACAATGTGCAAGCCACACCTAACAGAAAACTTGGGCCTCAACCTAGGGCCAAGACGTCCCAAATGGCGGTGCCTACCCTTTCAATGACGATACAACATGCCAATGTCTCATTGGGGATTTGAACCCCAAGTGAGGAGAGTGAAAAACTTACCTCCCAACCATTCGAGCTATTGCCCCTCAACTATCATATCTCAATTTGTTAGGCATATCCAATTTTTTTCTTAATGGGCATGTAGGGAAGCATGTGAAATAGGTACTTTGGAAAGCATGTGAAAGGGGTATTATGGAGTATTCCCAATTAAGGATTTTATTTTTAACTTTTTGCGACACAAATTAGAGGAGAAGGTTTAACAAGTAAGCATACTCGCCTCGCAACCAATCAATTGTTATATTAGTATGAGGCACCACTGCCTTGTGGATTCCCCCATTGGTGTAAGGATCATAGTACATTGGGGCTTATAAGTGATCCTGGACCAATCGTCTAAAGCAATTCGATATTGTAAGTATTTAGGTAGGAGGATTTTTATGTTGCAAAAACTATTTAAGGCCTCACAGTTGTTAGGTGTATCCAACTTTTTTAATTATAACACTTGTAAGATGTTTAATATAACTAAACTATAATAAAGTATTACAACAAAAAAGAGAGGGATGATGCAAGAGCATGATACAAGATCGTGGTGAGATGAAATATTGGATTCATCTGGACTTAGCCTGCTTTGCCCCTCCTCATGCTTTGCCTTATGTTAATGTTGTCAACCTCATAATCTTATCTATGACATGCATCAATCTTGCAACCCTAACCTTGTAGCTCCCACCATCTCCTCCCAAAAACATTGTTTCCCAATTGTTGATCTAATTTTTTTAGCTCTCCCTAATGGAAGTGTAAGCCTCGCAAGTCAATAGAATGTGTTTATTTGTTTATACTTCTTCTTTCCCATATATATAGCATGTTCTCTCCTCTCGTAGCTCTTTTGGTCATGTCCATCACTCTGTTTCATACCTTAATATGTGCGAGACAGACCTTGATTGAGTGATTAGTTACTTTTCCACCCTAAGATGTTGAGCTTTGTGTAACCTTGAGCTCTTATATCCCCGTGCACACTATGCTTGGTCCATTTAGTATTACTACTTCCTCTTTGTGTTTTTCCTCCACCTACATGTCTTATAACATCCCTATAGGTGATAGTTTAGCTTCTTCCCATCCATTGGGCACTCATCCTCCATTATGACCCATTCCTCAAGCCATTATTTGCATTGTAGGTTCTATGCATTCTTCTTTCTATTTAGCATTTGTTAGTTGATTTATGTTGGCATTCCATCATTGTCCATAACTATTACTCTTCCTATATATCAACAACAATGTTTTTAATGCTTCTAACTATTAGATAGACTCATGTTTCAGCAAACAACAACTTATATGGACTAGACACTATAATGATATATTTAATAAAATAGGAAAGACAATAAATATTATGGATGGAAGGTGAAAATGCCTCAGCCCCCACCACCCACCCTCTCCGGGGATGAGGGTGTGAATTTGTGAGTGCCTCACCCCTCACCACCCAACATCTTTGGGAGTGAGGGTGTGCATTTATGATCAAATCTTGGAGAACATTGAGGATCACAAATTTGTGTGTGCCTCACTTCCCACGTGAGACAAATGCACACCCTCAACCCTCCACCACCCACCCTAATAAGCACAAATGTACAACATCACCCCCACCATCCCCCTCCTATGGCACGAGGATGCACAAATGCACACTCTCAATCCCTCCACCCACCTTCCCTCTTGGGCACAAATACACACCCTGTGAGGTTTTGCATTTGTGCATGCCTTACCGCCCCCACCCCCACCCCCCCCACATGTCACACAAATACACACCCTCACCACCCAACCTCTCAAGGGGTCAAGGTATGCAGTTGTTGGTGCCTTACCCCCTCCTCCCACCACCACACCACCACCCTTATGAGGGGTGAGGGTGTGCATTTGTGAGTGCCTCACCCCCCACCACCATCTCCCAAGGAGTGAGGGTGTGCATTTGTGAGTGCTTCACCCCCCACCACCACTCTCCCAAGGAGTGACGACATTTGTACGCGAACCTTGGAGAACATTAAGGATCACAAAATTGTCCATATGAGAAGATATGTTCATATAATGCTACAAGTTATTTCCCAGCATTGTTTTTTGTTATATCAGTATAAACCTTCTCATTATAGGGGATCTCAACACTTTTTACGTTCATAATTACATTATAAGTATAATTTTTATTACTAAAGTTTGTTGGTTTGAAAATGGAGGGAGGACTATGGTTTATATGTTGAAGGCCTTCTTAGTATTACGGAGCTCCTAACTTGAGGTTCCAAACATGGTTATTTGTTTATAGGAGATTGGTATCAAAGGTGACTACTAAATCTTGGGGGGGTTGTCATTTATGCAAGTCTCTAGTACACTGTAGGTTCAACATCTTAGAAACATAAGGTATATGGGTTGTTGTGTCAGAGTAAGGGTATGTTGGTGAAGTCAAGGGCTCGACACTGAACAATGGTGGTTTTGGAAAAGACTACAACATATGTTGACATGAAAGTCAGGTCAAGGTGGAAATCATGGCAAATGATGAGAGTAGCAGGGTGACTCAAGTCTTGTACCAACCCATGAATGTAAATGATGTATATATGATTTTGTAGGAGGTGGTGTCTTATAGGTATGATGAGGTTTTTAGGAAAGATGGAGAGGTTTAAGGGACCATCGATAAGATCGTTTTGGAGGTTGTAGTTAGAGTTGCAAAGGGGGAGGGTGCTTCAGAGGTAGATACCAAAGTTGAGATTGGTGTTGTTGATGCTCAAAAGTGCAACATAGGGTACTTGCTTGCAAATGGTTGCAACACATTGTTATTTAATTATATTTAATAATATACTAATAGATGGGACCCCCTGTGTGACTTATGTGACTATGACGAAGAAGCAACACTTACATTTCATGTGCTTATGCCTTGGTTGTGACACAAACTCTACAGTTTATTTGCTTTAAATCGCTGTCAAAATAATTATTACATGATGATATGGGCAGGGTGACTAAACAGGAAATGATGTTGTCTTAATTATCTCTCGCGAAGTATGACTATGTTGCCTTTAAATGAATGAGGAATTTACACTCCAATTTTAATTTTTATATTTTATATGGTGTATAGCTTGGTGATCACCTTGACCCTTGGTACAAGTGTTGCACGCATTGGTTTAATTGTAAGTTCGATTGTGATTTGGTATCCCTGACAAAGTTTTGTTATATGTGAAGTGGGAATAATGGCAAGGGTTGGCGCATTTGCAAAATTGGAACATTGGCAAATTATGGTATAGTCGACATGTATTAAGTTGATTTGGATGTTAATGGTTGATGAGTTGAATAATGGGTCTGCCCGTACTAGCCATGAATGAAAAGGTGAATGTAGAAGCGTAAATGCATGTCACTCTAACTCACCTCGAGGCCGCCACCCTAGTCATTTTGCATTTGCACTTGTTGGTTGTTGTTGCTCCGCTTTGCTCGGTCGTGGAGAAGGTATACAGGATGGTCGTTTCTCCTTAGCAATTTTACATAGGTATGGGGTTTTCTTGCTTTTCCATCCATGAACATTCGCTCTGCTCTCTAAGTCAACAATTGGCTCTTGTTTTCTCATGATCTGTGCATTTCCAAAGTTGTTATATGAATGAATTCAGACTGTGTATTAGTCATTTGCAAGGTTTTGGTTTCCTGTGGTGGTTGTATCTGAACCATGGCATTGAAAAGAGGTGTGGTGTCTTTTGTTGTGTATAGTTGTTCACATTTTTGTTATGGAGAAGAATATCATTGGAAAACTCTCGGACCTGCCTTGCCTCTGGTTCCTTGTTTTGGGTTTCTTCCATGTTCGAAATAATTATCCCCACTTCTTACCTGTGGGTTATTTGGACACTCTGCAAGTCTTTTAAGTTGTGGTTTTCGTGGCTATTGTGTCGTGCCTTAGTCACTGCTCTGTGAGTATTAATGTGGAATTTTGTGAAGGATTAAACCTTCCGTGCTCCTTCTGGCCAAACCCTCAATTTGTTATCCTGCTTTCTTCTACCACATTATTGTCCATTGTTGCGTATTGAACCGTGTGCATTGGAAATTATCGTAAAAGATGGCCAACCCATAATTAAGAAAATGCATTGTTCATGCTCCTTTTGGTCACGGGATTGATTGATTATTTATTGTGTGAAGATGAAAGAAATGTTGAACACACTTATTCGTTTGGTTATACAGTGCGACACAAGGAAAAATATGGGGTTGATGGCAATGTTGCAAAAGTATTGTTAAAATACAACTTGTTGTGTTTTGTTTATAAATGCGATGAGCACCTGCATATGAATTATGAAATGCTTGAGTGAAGTTTTACGAACCAGAATGCAATAAATTGGAAAGTTTGGTTAATTATGGTTTCGGTCAAATTATTGTTATACACAGGGAACCTTTGGACACTGCGTGGGACCTTGTGGGTTTAAACTTTACTGGTGTTGACATTATGGACCATAGCCCGTCCACTCTGCGACTGTTTGTTGTGTTGGTTGTGATTATCATGTTGTTGTTCACTCTTCGACTCTATTATATATAAGCAACGTTATTATTGTTAATTAATTATTGGGCAATATAAAATTGGTTACTATGCAATGCAATTTCTCATGCAAATGAGCAGCCTTGGAAAGAAACACCAGTTCTGGGTTGTTTTTTTTTAAATAGAGTGTTGTTCAATTTTGAAACAGTAAAAGGTTTTGATTATTAATTAGCGTCGAGAATGGAATTGTTTGATATATTATTAGAACATTGTCTGTGGGAATCCCTTCCATCATACCATTTTTTGCTAAATACAACCCCTTCATGATCCCAATTTCAATTATCAATTCCATGTTTTGTGATATTTATTTTTAAGAGAAGTCTGTATGGAAATGAAGAAAAGTTGACATGGCAGAGATTGATGATTGGTATTTTGGGATATGTTTTTACACAGTTGACTGTTTTTATTGATTGTTGGAACAATATTCGTAAATCCTCCCCCTCCATGATATCACTTTATGCTAAATACAATCCCTCCATACTCCCATTGACCCTATCAATTCCTTGTTCATGTGGAAATTAATAAATGATATTTTTATAGATGGATTGCATGTGTCTTGTAGTAAATTATAGAGCCAACTCTTGATTTATGTAAGCAAAGTTTCATGTATGGGTTATTAACAACTTCATGATTGACTAATTATTGCTACAGGATGAGTTTTTTCAGTAGAGACAACCATGGCCGAAATAACGGAGGCAGGGGTAACTGGCAACGAGGTCATAGGAGGCCTTGATTTTCCATTCACTTTGATGCTGACTCGCAAGAGTTGAACCAACTATTCCAAGTTGGGTTCTTTAATTTGGTTGGCCATGGGATATTGCATCCTCGACCTGAAAGGCCCATTTTCCAACAACCTCAGAATTTTCCCGGGATTCTTGTTCTTCCACATGTGTTAATGTAGCCCGAAGTCCTCGCTAATGACAGTTGGCAATAAATTGTCCACTAGCCTGTCTCCCACCACCGTGGATGGCCCAATGTGTCCTTATCTTTACCACCACCAATTAATACCAATGTTCAAATTGCTCCTTGTTTCACGGGTACAATCCTCGCACGTCAACAAAAGATTAAAAACTCATATCCCATAACCTGTGCAAGACAAAGGAAAAACAACAGCCTCCCCCTCTAGTCCATCCACATAATCTTCTAAATCTGTGTCTTCATGTCTCCACCTAAAAGATGATTGCTCCCATGTGATCAACGAAATATAGCCCCAAGGGTCTAACCAACCAAGGGTTACTCAAGAAAAGTCAGTTGGAGACAACAGTGAGAAGAAGAAATATGCTTCGCAAAGCAACAAATATGGATTTTAAAAGTTTTTTTATGATTTTCAGTGATGAAGACAATATTTAATAATTTTCAACTTTTTGGGACAACAAGCTTTATTTTGGATATTTTTGTGGATAAAATGGATATATTGTTTTTTGTGGATATGTCCTTAAATTTTGCTAATATTTAAATATTCGATGTAAAGGATATCAATGAGAGCTACAAGGGTGTTATATGATCCAAACAATAAATTTTGTATTTTATATTTGATGATTCACAAAAGAATGATGGGAGTCACAAAGGGTCCCACCTCTTTAGTAATTATTAACTAGACCCTTATTTATATATTATTATTAATTATTTCTCCCTAAACTAATTAGTTAAGTTAATTTGACTTAACTAAAGGAAGTAGTTGAACTACCTCAACTTATTGAGAAATAATAAAGGTTCAATGAGAGGAAGAGACAAGGGGAGAATAGAAGGAGAAAGACAAGACTAAGGTTTGATCTTCAGTTAGTGAGATAGCTTCAGTTTTCATTCATTTCTGAGTTTACTTGAAAGCCTAATCCTCTTGTTGACAACACGGTCTTATTGAAGGCAACAAGGTTCAAAACCGAATCATAGTTTTCAACAACTTGTTTTAAAGGTGTTTGATTCATCCTCGATAGTCTGTGTATTCTTGTATGTTTGTGAATTAATATCTTGCAGAGTCAAATGGCATCATTTTT
>ML790917.1:95917-112643 GCA_009831015.1 Picea engelmannii | reverse complement strand
AGAGAGAGAGAGAGAGAGAGAGAGAGAGAGAGAGAGAGAGAGAGAGAGACTCACATTACATTTACACTCGGTACCAATCAACTCACCAGCATATATATGTACATTACATTTACACTTGGTACCAATCGACTCACCAGCCTATGTACAACTACAAAGGGTTCTTGATCATTGACATTACAATCCCCTCCCCCTTATTTATGCACTGTCCTCGACGCATCATATACCCGTACATACAAAATTTCAAACATCATAAAAAAGATGAGGATACTCTGCTCACATAACATCCTCGCGCTCCTAGGTTGCATTCTCAAGATCGTACCCGATCCATTGGACTTTTACCAGCTCCATGACTCGATTATGAAGCTGCTTGGTTTTCCGATCCAATATGCAAACCAGTCGCACTTGAAAGCTGCCTTTTGGATCCATCTGAATCACATTCCAATTAATGACATGATTAACATCAACTACATACTTCTTAAGCAATGACACATGGGAAACATTATGAATGCATAAGGACGCAAACAATGCAAGCATATAAGCGACAGGACCAATCCTTTCAAGGATTTCAAATGGCCCACAATAGTGCGTTGCTAACTTAGAACACTTTCCCAACTTCAAGGAACTACGCCTGGCCTTCACTTTCATAAACACGTGATCACCCACTCTAAATTCTCTGTGGGTTTTGCCTTTATCTGCACAAATTTTATGCTTGTCCTGGACAACCTTTAGATTATGCTTTATCTTTACCATATGTTCCTCCATTTCCCGAATAAAATCTGGCCCAACTACTACGCGGTCCACTGGATTATCCCAACTCACATGTGTACTGCACTTTCTTCCATAAAGTGCTTCAAACGAGTTCATCTTTAAAGATGCATGATACCCATTGTTGTAAGCAAACTCTACCAAATGCAAGTATTCTTCCCATTTTTATGGCTTGTCCATCACATACATCCTCAACATGTCTTCGATCACCCGATTCGCTCTCTCCGTCTGACCATCTATCTCAGGGTGATATGTTGTGCTGAAATTCAGACTTGATCCAATTCCCTTGAATAACCCTTTCCAAAAGTTCAAGGTGAACTTGAAATCTATATCAAACACAATTGTCTTAGGAACACCATGCAACTTAGCAACTTTGTGCAGGTATATCTCAATAACATCAGGTTCCTTGTAAGTTGATTTCATTGGAGAAAAATGGGAAACTTTAGTAAGCTTGTCCACTATCACCATAATAGAATCATGGTGCTTAACATTCCTAGAAAACTTAGTTATAAAGTCCACGGTCAACACTTCCCACTTCCACTCAGGAATGGGAAAGGGCTGCAACAAACCAGTTGGATGTCTATGATCATCCTTAACCTTTTGACATTCAAGACACCTCGCAATAAAATCTACAACTTCCTTTTTTATACCTGGCCAAAAGTATTGCTTCTTGACAGTGATAATGGTCTTTTGGTAACCTGGATGTCCAACATAAGGAACCTTATGCATCTTTGAAAATATCAGGTTATTCAACTCCTGGTCATTCGACACAAAGATTATGCACTTATACATGAGGATCCCATCCTCTCTAAGCTATAGCCTTCAAACTCCTGTTGTGACATACCTTGTTGTAAGGTAGCACTTATATCCATATAGTGCAAATCTGATTTGGCAACTTCCAAAATTATGTCGTGCAAATATGTCTAGTAGATGCTAATGGTTGTAGCATACATCTCATGCACCTTCATGTTGAGTGCGTCAACCACCTTGTTCTCTTTTCCCCTGATATGCTTTATGTCAAAGTCATACTCACTAAGGACTTCTAACCACCTGCTTTGTCTGGCATTCAAACTTGGTTGTCCAAACAAATACTTCAGACCACAATGGTTTATTCTCAACTCAAATCTCTTACCCATGAGATAATGCCACCACATCTTCAAAGCACACACTATGGCTGCCAATTCCAAGTCATGCGTGGCATAGAGTCTTTCATGTTGCTTCAACTTCCTTGATTCGTCGCACAACACATGTCCATTATGACTTAGGACTCCATCGAGTCCTTCCTTTCATGCATCTGTGCACACAACAAAGTCTGCATCTGGATCAACAATCCTTAAAATCGACGCACTTGTCAACAAACTCTTCAAGTGCTGAAAACTCCTTGCGCAATCTGGAATCCACTCAAATCGCACACTTTTCTTCTATAGGGATGTGATTGGATAGGCAATCTGTGAAAATCCTTCAATAAGCTTTTGTAGTACCCTACCAATCCCATAAAGGATCTCACTTCTGCGACATTTCTTGGTGTTGGCCATTCCTCAATGGCTTTTATCTTCGTTGGGTCCATAACTATTCCTTCTTCTGAAATAATATGACTAAAATAGCGAATTTGTTGCTGATAAAATGAACACTTGCTCAACTTTGCATAAAGTTTATGCTCCCTCAAAAATTACAACACCATCCTCAAGTGTTGTTCGTGTTCTTCTTCAGACCTTAAGTAGATAAGTATGTCATCCAGAAACACAATGAAAAACTTATCTAAATAACTTTTGGAAACTTCATTCATCAAACACATGAAGACAACTAGTGCATTTGACAACCCAAATGGAACCACTGTAAACTCGTAATGACCATACCTCGTTTGGAAGGAAATCTTATTAATGTTTTCCTCTTTTATTCTCACTTGATGAAATCCAAATCTAAGGTCTATCTTGGAAAATATATGCACGCCTCTTAGTTGATCAAACAAGTCATCTATTCTTGGCAATGGATACTTGATCTTCATTGTTACCTTGTTCAATTACTTGAAGTCGATACAAAGTCTCAATGTACCGTCCTTCTTCTTCACGAATAAAACTGGTGTGCCCCAAGGTGACACACTTGGGTGTATATACCCCTTCTTCAGAAGCTCTTCAAGTTGCATCTGCAATTGCTTCAACTTTGGCATACTCATCCTATAAGGAGTTTTGGATACAGGTGTTGCTCCAGAGATTAGATTAATAGAGAAGTCAATATCTCTTTTCAGAGGCAATCCTGGTATCTCTTTGAAGAAATCCCCATATTCTTTCAGCATTGCACAATCTTCCGCACTTGGCCCTTTATCCTTAGGTGCCTCTTCCATGTGCATTGCGAATACTTGACATCCTTTCTGGTAACTTTTCTTCAACTACAATGCTAAAACTTCTCTGATGGTCACAACCCTTGGAATTCCTTGAATTGATCTTAAATTTCCTTGCTCATCCAAACAAGTAAATGTATTATTATAATAATCGATGACAACATGATGCTTGTCCAACTAATCAATACCAATGAGGCAATCATATGAGCCCAAAGGTATAATATTCAAATCAACCTTTGTGCTCAGTCCATTCATCTCCATTGGACATGCCTTAACCATCTCACTAATTTTCCTTTTCGCTCCTGTAGCTAACTGCACCAACCAAGATTTTCCAAGCCTACTTCTTGGCAAATGAAACCTTTCCACCATCTTAGGATCTAGATAATTATGACTAGCTCCCGAGTCTATTAAAATAACAATGGGTTGATCATTAATCTTACCTTCCACCTCGATCATGTGCGACTGAAACTCAGTTTACTTGTTATCTAGCGCAACGTAAATCCTTGGCACATTTCTACCCATGTCCTCAACTATTGCAACTTGTTCTACACTGTGCACAATCCTAGCTTTATCACTTCTTTAAGGGAAATCTCTACGCATATGATTTCCACCACAACCCCAACACTACATAGGTTGTTTCCATGACTTTTGTCCCACTGTCTCTGACATTTTGGGCTCCAGAAGGTTTGACTTTCTTTGCGCAATATTTCTGAAAAATGGTGGCTTAACTCCCTTCTTCCTATATTCCACCTTGCTTTTCATCTTATCTTCCCAAGCCTTTTGTAAAGTCAGTCTTCCTCTTTGTTGCTCATATAGACACTTAACACGTCTTATGGTTTCTTCCAACATGTCTTATGGTTTCTTCCAACATCTTAAGGTCATCATACTGTATTTTGTTACTAATAAATGAGGGTAGTCCACCCAGATACCTCTAAATATTCACTTGTTCGTCCTTGATGAAAGACACATATTTCAACAACTCTAAAAATCTTCTTTCATACTCGTCAATCATCATACTCCCAAGCTCGAGTTCGAATAACTCCTTCATTTTCATGTCATAGTACCTCTTGGATAAGTATTTCCTCTGGAAATGCCTCTTGAACTCCCTCCAAGTCACTTTCTTTTCATCATTGTGTTGTATCTACACATATTGATCCCACCACATTGATGCCTTTCCTTTTAACTGATAGATAACAATCCTTCCTTCTGCATGCGCATAATAGTTATGCAGCTGGAAGTACTTCCTCATACCCAGCAACCAGGTCTCCACATCCTCATCCTTTTTGTGCTCACCATCAAAGGTAGGAGGTTTGATCTTATTCATTTACCTCTATAGCGTGTCCACCCCAGTCCTTCTCTTATGCTTTATGATAGGAGATGGGATCGAACTACTGCGCTCTTTCCTAAAAGAATGCTTACCAACACTTCTTTATTCTCTTCTTTTCTCATCATGAGACTTGCGACTTCTTGATATACTCGACTATGTCTCCTTATCCATCTTCTTATCTATTTGGTCTAGAATCTACATCAATTTGACATTGAAGTCATCTTGTTGCGCCTTGGCTCTCATAAGCCTTTCATTATCAACCTTATAGCTCTGAACATCTTTCTACAATAATTTTACAGTTTCTACCAATTTCATGCGCTCCCCCTTGGATTATGTACCATCAACACCCAAACCGACATACATATCCCCGAATTCATCATCAGCACTATAAGTCCACTATGCATCTTTCGTGCGTTTATCCTTCTGCACTAACTTTGTCCTGCTCTAATCACTGATAATTCTACAAAATGTGCAGACAACAAGACTTGTTAGGTGATTTCATGCAACAACTACATGAAAATTTTGCACCATTTTGTCAGAATCCTTTCTCTTAGATTTCTTTGATGATTTTAACATTCCAACTCTAGTGCGCAAAACCATGCATCACAACAGTTGCATGCATCACAACTCTATACCGCAAACCAATGGTTTTTTGCGCAAACTAAACTCTGCACTGTGCGACACTAATTCTTAACACACACATCTATTCATGCTATCTCTGGCCCATACAAGTCCAATGTTGAACCTATATGTCTGATACCACTTTGAAACATTCCCAACCATCTAGACTAGGCCATGATACTCCATAAAACACTCTGACAAAGCTCTAATATCACTTTTTAATGTCCCCAACCACCCCATGTCGGGCCATGTCACACCACCTCAACATTTGTAGTTCTGAATCAACCAAATTGTAACATCTCCAAAGCTCATATACCACTTTCTAACATCCCCAACCACCCCAGGTTCGGACATGCTACTCCAAACAACACTCTGACAATTGTTCTGATACCAAAATGTAACGTCCCCGACCACCCCAGGCTGGGCCATGTAACACAACCTCAACTTCTATAGATCTAAGTCGACCCAACTATAACATCCCCAATATACTATTGATCAATATTACTCTAATAGTTTCATTGCTCAATTTCTACTTTAAACATAATCTGCGCAGTACCACTTGAAGTAACGTGCTCAGCCCAAGCTCGAGTCGTGCCACACAACTTATACAACGGAAGCAATAACCTCTTTACAACACGATATTAAGCAACAAAAGTAACTAAAAAACTGTGCACACCAGCATACTAATCACACAACATAACTGTGCGCATATTGCTCTTGATGTCATGCACCACATCAATTATCATTGTGTGTGGAATCTAATTTTCATCAACACACACACACAAAGTATAACCTCTTGATGTACATAGACCGCTCTCATGCACATTCTCCCACTACACCCTCTTCTTGATGACTCATAACCAAATTCCAAGGTTAACTTAAAAGGCAAGACTAACCACATTGGTCATATCCATGCACAACTACAATTACAGGATAAAAGTACCATACTTACATGAGCAAGCAACAATAAACATAATAACAACAAATACTCATATGCAACAACATACAAGAATTAACCCATGTCAATCATAGACAAATATGCATGGAGTAAACAAGAAAAGCACACAAGGAATACTTATCTTTTATAAAAGTCACCAACTACGGCCTTGACTAAGAAGTTCCTCCCAGCCATAGATGTTGTTTCTCATAAGATTTCAACAAAAGGTCACCCCTGAGATGGGGCTCAACTCCACCAGGGCTAAAGGATTCCTAGCGACAAACAGTGGTATGAAAATCCCCAGTCCCAAGTGCCCACTACTGCAACTAACCCACAGTCCCTCATTCCCCACGCACCTGTCACACCCAAGGAAGTTTGTCCCTTCTCTACTCAACAGTCCTTCAGATTCCCCACTTCCCTTCTTAGGGTTACCAACAACAGGTCGAACAAGAAGTCTCTGAGCCTTGCGATTAATGCTCAGCGCACCATGTAACAACTCTCAGCAAAAATCTCTCCAGGAGACTATGCTCACGGGTCTGACAACCACTCCACAATAGCCAGTCTCTCACCCAGAGAGACTACTCATGGTCTGTCACCCCGACTCTTCAACATTGAATCTCTGTTTACAACCTCTGAACTATTTACAAGCTTCTCGTTGCAGACAAGGTAATAATCGTATTTTCCATACAGTTCGACCCTCTTCTGCACGTGAGATCCTGCAACATGAATTCCTTTCCCCGAATCCTGGATCATCTCCCATGCCATCCTCCTCAAAATACACTAAGGCCAACAATATATATTGCATGCCTTCCACTTGAAACTTTCCACCTCCAAAAGTAGCTTTAAGCCACTTGGTGACCGCTTCCCTAGCCTTGGGAACTTAGGATAAAATAATATATCTGACATTGACACTTTTCCCATAAATATTATAAAATATTTTCTAAGACTTACAACTCACCCCCTTTTCCCTTTTCCGGTGGAGTAGGCCCCCCATCTCTTTTCGTCTAAGTCAGTTAGCGCGTAGCAGTGCAATATTATATTAATAAACATGATTATATTTACATGGATAGGAGCATTGGCCTATCTCCGTCCAAGTTCACCAGCCTCATAATCATACAGGCTCTCTGGGCTCAAAACATAAACAGTCATATATATACATATACATAACTCAATATTGCGCACTTCTAGGTCATTACCACAAACTTACCCAAGTGCGCATAACACGGTGCCATGTGTGCACTTGCCCAAATGCGTGCAACACACAAAATGTATGCACCATGTCTTTATAACAATTCTCCACGTACTTACTCTAATGCGTGCAACACCATAACCATGTTGGTTGTGGAGCTTGATTATCTTCTTGATTCAAAGGTTTGTTTCAGTCGTGCTTGGACCCCATTCCCTAACGGGGTGTGGGGTCCCCCCCCCCCCAACAACTGTTGTCAGGGGGGCCCAAGGGGGGGCGACAACAATTTTTTAGGCCCCCCCCGGCGGGGGATTTGGGGGTAGCACCCCCGAAGCGAAATTTGGGGAAAAATTGCCCTGTAAAATATTGTAATTTCGTAGTCAATCTGGACTGTTCATTATAAGGTCACAGATCTAACAGTAGAAGTTATTTTAGGGATTTTTTCCCTAGAAGGCCACCCTCTTTTATGAGGGAATCGTATTGCAACGATGTATGTGTGTGATTATTGTATTATGAGAGAGGAGATTGTGAGAGAAAGAAGAGGAAGTTACAGTGGGTGTGTTGTAGGTTGTATCCCTTCATTTTGTTGAATAATAAAAAGGAAGGACCGAACAATTTCTCTGGTGGACGTAGACCACATTGGGTGAACCACGTATATCTATCTCTCTATTGTATTGTGTATCTTGTGTTTTATTTCCACATTTGTCTTATTTTATTGCTCTATGATCCTGTTTTTCTAACAAACCAGGTGTCAATGACTCACCAGCCTATATATATATATATATATATATATATATATTACACTTGGTACCAATCGACTCACCAACCTATGTACAATTACAAAGGATTTTGGATCAGGGACATTGCATTCCTCGAATCACTTGATCTCTGACAACCATGTAGATCCTTTTGTCCCACAGAAAGACATTGGAATCTTTCTATGGAAGCACGATGTTTAGAATATGTCCATAAGCACTTGTGGCTTAGTGGTGTCAACTTGATCAATGCACTTTGTAATTTTTTAAGCCATAAATTAATCCTTCATATAGATAAATTACTATGAAAAAATAGACACATCTAAACTCCCTTACACACTCACAAAGTATATTTAATGTAACCCACAACAAACAAGATCCTCTGTCGTATTTCAAGCACGTTCAAGTACTAAGAAAATAATATTTGCAACTCAATCTCATACAAGGGTTTTATATGAACAAATAGTGCCATCAAAACGACCGCTATGAATGATGGTCCATCCTCCTCTCTATTTTTGAATTGAGAATATTGAAGAAGTGAGAAATATAGATTAGTATTTTGAGTAAGGTTTGAAATTGAAAAGTTTGAGAATGGACGCTATCAAAGGTGAGTTACTGAAGCTTCAAGAACATATCGATTTGCCTCTAACTCAGTCGTTGAGTGATAGAGAAAAGCATTGATTCAAAAGATTAAAAGCCACCACCAAAGATGTTGATTAAAGGTATTTGATCAATTTCAAAGAGATCTAGGAGAAAAGTAGTGAAGATAACCTCTTGTTGATTGGTTCAATGTTCTATAGAGGGCATGTTCTATGAATTTCCATGGTTTGGTGGATCATACCATAATATAAAGACAAGGTATCTCCAATCAAACCATATAACACACATACCATTGATTTTAGGGTTGCCAACTGAGATGCAAAATGTGCTCAAGATTTTCAAACTAAAATCTCACACGATATGAATCTACACCATTTGAGTGAATGTGTCGAAGGTAAGAAATTGTTTGGATCAATAGAAAATAGTGTAAATATAGAGGTGTACATAACACATTCAAAAGGAAACTAGAAAGGTAAGAATACAAGCAACACAAAATCTTACAGTTTAAGTTTTAACATGACAAAAAGGTAATTTATGCAAAAAACGTCAATTGCTAGAATGGCATCCCTGTTTAATGAGTTCTTTCTTATCTTAGAATTGACTACTTCGTTAATGAAAAGAAAGAAGGAAACCAAGTCTTAAGGAGATGGTTATAATAACCAAGGGGTTTTTCTTGCATAAATTGAGATGCTTGAGTTAGTTACTTGAAGTACGTTAAGCAAGTGAGTATGACAAATGCTAGATTGATCGTCATTGGTATGAAAACTTGTTACCATGGATCATTATTCATTTACTTTTGGAACAAAATCCAAAGGGCCAAGAATTCAGACAAGACGTTTTTCAAGAAGAGAACAGGAAACACATAAAATGCTAACAGAAATAAAAAGTGTTTCCCAACAAATTGGCCCAATGATTATATATACTTGGCCCATAGTATGGCAGTGATCAATATGAAAAAATTACCAACCAAGCATTAAAATAACTTCTAAGAAACCCCAAAAAAAATGTGGTCACAAAAGGGAAAATTTGAATTGAATACTAGCAAACACTATTGGGTTCTGTGACAGGTTATGATGTCCCTTTTAGTATATAACATAGAAGGCAACCCCTGCAACTTGGCACACTGCAGAAAGAGATAAAATGAAAACCTTGCAAATATTTTGGAAGGATATTTCAATGTATAGTACATAAATAATCATGATACATACCACATTATTGGTTGGACCATTGTCCTTAACTTTTGGAGACAAGTAGCCACTGATACCAAAGAAGCATACTTGTATAACAATATTAATGTTGATGTCATTGACATTTTATCTACACACCCAAAATTGCATCTAATATTTAACCTTAACAAGGAAATGAATTGAATGTTCTAGGTTTTATTCCAACTGTGATATTCAACACATTTTTGTAAGGTGTAGGTTGTTCTTAATCATACCTCTGAGATTTAAAAAGGACAAACACGTCTTTTTTGCTAGAGAAGTTACTACAAGCTTTTAAGTTTCCAATGCTATCCTTAGTACATGATTGTAATGTCCAAAATAAGTTTCAATTGTTCCTTATAGGCTAACTAAAGGGTACAGCTTGCACTCTTCCTTCAACTAAATTTAATGTCAAATGAAGCTATAAGGAGCAATAGTTATTTATTTGTGTGAGGTCTTAAACATATTTTGAAATAATTTCATAGTGGTCAAAAACATAGGTGAATTTCTATCTATCCCATATATCATTTCAACCACGATTGAGATGTATATTTCATTAGATAACCATAACTCCTATTCCCCCACGGAAACAAAGTTACCTAGATTTTAATTCAACATCAAATGTAAATAGAATAGTATTCTGTAGGCATCATTAGGAACCATAAACATAATTTGAGACACCAAATTTATAAACCAACTCGGAGATTTAACTTGTATGTTGAAATTGTAGACTAACAACCAACTGAGCGAGAATTTTCCACCCAACCATAGGCAATCCACAGTGGACGCCACCCCCTAGCTAAGCTATGATACCACTAGGGTGAAGAAAGGATAGAATAACTTTGAAATTTGGATTCAAACCAATGTTTTCTATTGCTAATTTCTCGACGACAAAGCAACACTAAGGCACACACATACCTACCCCACACAACACAAGGAGCACCTCCTTCTCTGTTGTATAGTACCTCGACACTTACTCCTTCTTGTGTTATTTAGTGTGTGCATTGAAGGTCCAAGTTGTTATCTCAAATTTCAATAACATTCTCCATGGTTTCTTGGATTTTAGTCAAGGTCTACAAGCTTCCATTCATGGTTGGTTTCATCTATCATGGGCTTGGCTCTATTTTTCTGTTGTCTAAACTCTCAAAACTCTCCTTCACACCTCTTTCTAACCACCCCCTTCTCCCCATTTGAATTCTCCTCATCCATGATGGCAAGAGAATTCAAACTCAACTTCTCTTCCTAGTTCCAAGAATCTAGGGAAGACATCTAGCTAGATTTTAGGAGAGATGGCTTAGATTGAGGAATTTGTTTCCTCCACTCCTCTTAACTCTTTTTTGCTTTGAAATTCAAATTTTGAAATGAGTGAGGGTTCAAGAAAATGTAGGATATATGTTTTTAGGAACAACCCCCCCTTAGATCCCCTCACCTTTCCCCTCTTGTGGTATCATAGCCCCTATAGGCATTCAAGCTTAGTTGATCTTGATCTTCTTCTTTATTAACTGCAAAATAGAAACTTAGATATTCATAGTACCATGGTATATTCGAACCATGGCGTTAGTGTAACAGAGTTATAAAGTAATCATGCAAAGTATATAAGTATTTAATTACAAATAATTCTAGGAGTACAATTTGGAATATTACATCCCCTCCCCCTTGGAATATCGTTGTCCTCGATGTTCTTTATTACAACAATGTCCATGGTAAAAATAGAGATGGATATGCCTCTCTCATGGCATCCTCCATCTCCGAAGTGGCCTCATTTGGCCCAAAGTGCTTCCATTGCACTTTTACCTGAGCGATGGCTCAGTTCTAGAGCATTGTGACTTTCTTGTCTAGTATGCATAGGGGCTTTGCCTGGAACTCTCCCTCTAGTTCCACGTGGATAACATTCCAATCAATAACATGGTTAAAATCATGTACATATTCTTAAAGCAAATATACATGAAAAACATTATGTATTTTGATATTTTCAAGCAAAGCAAGATTACAAGCTGCTGGTCCTATCCTTTCCAAAATTTTGAATGGTCCACAATATCTAGGTGCAAGTTCGGCATAGACTCTAAGCTTCATTGAACTCTTGTGCAGTTTCACTTTATTTGTCTTGGGTTGTCTTCAAGTTTTGTTTGATCTTGTTGACTTCTTGCTCCACGTCTTTCAACATTTTTGGTCCAAGTGTAATTCTGTTTACTAGGTTGTCCCAACCTACAGGTGTATTACACCTTCTTCCATATAGTGCCTCAAAAGGACTCATCTCTAAAGATGCCTGGTAACCATTATTGTAGGAAAAATCTACCAAATGTAGGTACTCTTCCCATTTACTTGGTTTATTCATGACATACATGTGAAGCATGTCTCCCAATATTTGGTTTGTCCTTTCCATCTGTCCATATGATTGTGGATGATAGGTAGTGTTGAAATTTAATTGTGTCCCCAAACCTTCAAATAATTCTTTCCAAAATCCCGATGTAAAAACTTTAAGTCTCTATCAGATCTGATCATTGTAGGTATTCCATGCAATCTGAAGATTTCTTCATGAAAATATCTGCAACATTGTCTGCTTTAAATGTGGACTTTATAGGAATTAAGTTAGCAACATTGCTCAATTTGTCAACTACAACCATGATTGAATCATGTTGTTTTATTGTCTTCAACAAACCTGTGATAAATTCCATATTGATTACTTCCCATTTCCATTCAGGAATGGGTAAAGGTTGCAACAAGCCAGTTGGATGTTTATGTTCTGCTTTAACCTGTTGACATTATAAGCAGCTTAAAATATAGTCAACAATTTCATTTTTCATTCCAGGCCAAAACTACAGCTTTCTTACTGCAGTAATCATTTTTTGATAACCTAGATGTCCCGAATAAGGTTTCTTGTACATTTCATCCAAGATAAGTTTTTTCAACTCCTCTGCATTAGGAATGTACAATCTATCCTTATAGATCATCAATCCTTCTTCAGTGATTTGATAGCCATCAATTTTTTGGTTTGGTGGCTCTTGTTGTAAGCCTTCTTTTACTTGTAGAAAGTACTCATCCTTACACAAGGCTTCTTTTATCACAACCTTCAGATCATATTCATAAGTGTTGATAGTTTCCAAGTGTATAGCCTGCATACTCCTGCTAAGTGCATCTGCTACCTTGTTCTCTTTGCTCTTTATGTGTCTGATTTCAAAATCATACTCACTGATGAATGCTAACCATATATCTTGTCTAGCATTCAAGTGAGGCTGATCGAAAAGATATTTTAATCCATTGTGGTCTACCAACAAAACAAATTTTCTATCCACCAAGTAGTTTCACCACATCTTCAGTGCATGTATTATGGCTGCAAGTTCCAGGTCATGGGTAACATAATTTGTCTCATGGTCCTTCAATTTCTTGGATTCATAACTTACCACATGATTATCTTGCATAAGAAATCCACCGAGTCCTTCTTTGCATGCATTTGTACACACTATGAAGTCTTTGATTGGATTGACTATCTTTATTACGAGTGCATTGGCTAGAAGGTGCTTCAATTGTTGAAAGCTTTATTAACATTTAGTAGACCACATAAACTTTACTCATTTCTTTTGCAAAGAGGTTATGGGATGGCCAATTTTTGAAAACCCCTCTATGAATCTTTTGTAGTATCCCGCCAATCCCATAAATGAACTTACATCCGTCACATTCTTTGAAGTGGGCCAGTTCATAATGGCCTTGATCTTTTTTGGGTCAACTGATATTCCCTTATCTAACATGATGTCTCCCAAATACCGTATCTGCCTTTGATAGAAATCACATTTATTGAACTTGGCATCAACTGATGATCTCTTAGTGTATGGAAAACCAATATGAGATGCTCCTCAGGTTCTTCTTTTGATTTAGAGTAGATAAGAATGTAATCGATAAAACCAATACAAACTTATCTAGATATTTGTTGAAAATGTTGTTCATGAGACACATGAATGTAGTCGGTGAATTGGTAAGTCCAAATCGTACCAAAATGAACTTGTAATGATCATATCTTGTTCTGAAATTCATCTGATATCCTCATCTTTAATCTTGAATTGATGATACACTGATCTCAAGTCAATCTTCGAAAATAATTTTGCTCCTTGTACATGATCAAATAGATCATCAATTCGGGGCAAAGGGTACTTGTTTTTCACTATCACTTTGTTCAATTGTTTTTAGTCATTGCATAGTCTAAGAGTACCATATTTTTTCTTCACAAATAGTACAAGTGCTCCCCAACGAGACACTTGCTCTGATGTACCTTTTGTCTAAAAAATCTTGCATTTGCATCTTCAGTTCCATCAACTCGGGTGTACTCATCCTATATGGAGCTCTTGAAATAGGTGCAGAACCATGCATGAGATCAATTGAGAAATCAATATCTTTTTATAACTAGAAACCTTTTCTTGCACTCTTTTTTCAGTCGTAAGGTTGAAATCTATCTGATAGGGATGGTTCTCGAAGTGCCTTTCACTAAACTTGGATTCCCTTCATCATCTATGCATTCAAAGGTCTTATTGTAGTGGTCCATATTACTTTACGTGTTGTCAACTAGTCCATGCCAATTAAGGCATCATATAAACCCAAAGGTAAAATGTTCAAATTCACCCTTGTGAGAATTCCATTCATTTCCACTGGGAAATCTTCTATTAATTCATTGACCTTTCTCTTTACTCATGTAGCCAATTGAACTAACTAATATTTCTTGTGCTTTCTTTTCTAAATAATACATTTCTCAACAATCTTAGGTGCAATGTAGCTATGACTAGATCTAGGGTCAATTAAAATAGAAACAACTTTCTTAGCAATCTTACCATCCACTTCTATCACTGATGCTTGGTGGTCTCCTTGTTGATCCTCTAATGCTGCATATATTTTAGGAATAGTCTTTGCTACGCCATTCAATATTGTAGCCTCTTTTATAGTGTAGGTAGTCTTCTTAGTTTCTTTCCTACAATGACAATCACTAAGTAGATTCTCTTCTCCGCATCCCCAACACTTGAGAGGCCCTTTCCAAGGCAGCCTTGGCTTTCCTGCTACTGATTTTGTTGATTTGTTCCCACTCTAAGATGTAAAATTTTGCTGAAAGCTACTTCTTGCCATAAAGTTTGGCTTAAAACTTCTTGATTGATTCTTAAACTGAAGAGGCTTAAATCCTTTCTTCCTTTGGTCAAACTTTTCCTTTTTCTTTTCCTTCCAAATCTTGTTGAATTCTAGTTTGTTCTTGCTTTTCTCATAACGATACTTACCCTTTCTTATTGTATCATCGAGAGTCTTGGGCTCATCGAAGTCAATCCCATCTCTGTATGATTGAGGCAATCCACTAAGGAAACGTTGAATCTTCACCTTTTCATCTTTGATATATGGAACATGCTTTAATAGTTCCAGGAATTTCTTTGCAGAGTCATCCATAATTGATTGACCCAATTTCATTTCATGAAATTCCTTGATTTTTCCATCATAATACCTTTTTGATAAATACTTCTGACACAAATACTTTTTAAATAGTTTCCAAGTGGTTTTCTTTTCACTGAGTTTCTTTACATTCTTAAGATCCTCCCATCGGATGGATGCTCTACCATTCAAGTTGTAAATAACAACTCTATCCTTCATGTTGTCGTCGTAATCATGTACCTGAAAATAATTTCTCATTCCAAGAAACCATGCCTTAGGTTCTTCATCAGACTTCACCTCACTATTAAACGTAGGTGGTTTTATCTTTCAGAATGTTAGAAAAACAGGATCACGAAGCAATAAAATAAAATAAATGCGGAAATAAAACACAGAATATACACAATACAATAGAGACACAGATATATGTGGTTCACCCAGTGTAAGTAGTCTTTGGAAATTTTATTCTTCTTCTTGTGCCTAGAAGAAGGTTTGGACCCATTACCAATGGATTCATCAGAAGTAGCTATATTACAACTTGAAGAATCTATTGTTGTATCGATATCATCAATGGAGGTTTGGTTTTTTATGCTAAGATACCTCTTCCTTGAATGAATTTTACCTGTGTTACTTGATATATGTCCTTGTTCCATGTTTTTCTGAATCCCAATCAAGCTTTGTAACATAATGACATTCATTTCCCTCTGTTCTTCTTGGGATTTGATAAGCTTCTCATTATCTACTTTCAAACTTCTCATAGTCTCTTCCATGTATGGAGGAGTCTCTCTCCTCTCACGAGTTTTAGTGTCTGGGATGTGTGGTGCATCTTCCATGATGTTTGTATCATGTCTTTCTCTTTCTTTGTAAAAACAAGGTTAGATAGATAAAACGAAAAATGTTAGTTTTACGAACATCTAAAAACATCATTCATTTTTCGATCCCATACAACCATGACTGATGTAAGCTCACTCTGATACCACATGTCACATCTCCAAATTTAAAAATATTGCTAAAAATAAAATAAAATCATTGATGCAATATATCTTCCAGACAAATGGGAACCCTAAACAATGGAAACTGTTATGCAACAACATAACTAAGTATCCCAAACATAAACTGGTTTCTCAATAAAATTATACATATGGATCTCTTCAACCAAAGGTGGTGATGAATTAATTCAGTGCAAAATTCTGCATGTCGCCCTGGGCATTCACACTTCATTACTCATGTTCCAGGGTTATAATGAATTGTTGAATATTTTTTGGTGTACCCTGTATACAAAAACCACATGATTTGACATGCTTCTAAACTTCATCATTTCCTTGACAATCTACAAATTTCTTAAATACCCTTTACCATTTATTTGTCAAATACAATTTCTAGTTTTTATTTTGATGGAAGTACCCTTACATAAAACAAGTAAACTCATCGTTCCATAACAAAAATGGATAAAAGGTTGTACTAATGAAAAACATATAGTTAATTGGGCACTTTCCTCGAATAACTTGATCTCTGACAACCATGTAGATCCTTTTGTCCACAAAAAGACATATGAATCCTTTCATGGAAGCACCCTGTTTGGAATCTATCGAGAAGCA